>OVAY01001769.1:0-24778 GCA_900406395.1 Kernera saxatilis | reverse complement strand
AGGTAGACGAAGAAGAGATCGAGAGGGTTTAGTTTTAGGTTGTTTTTTTTTTCTAAGTGTCGAGTGATATGTAGAGGAGGAAGAGAAAAGACAATATCAATAAACCTTGCCAAAAACNGAGTGATATGTAGAGGAGGAAGAGAAAAGACAATATCAATAAACCTTGCCAAAAACCCGGGAAACCAAAAAATTGAGATATTAAAACCGGGAAACCAAAATTTTGGTGGCAAAATTGTGTGAAACCAAATTATTTAGTGGCAAATCGTGGGAAACCAAATTATTTGGTTGGCAAACCAGATTATTATTTTAATGTAATTTTAATGTAATTTATATGTTTTATGAATGATTTCTATGGTTCAAATTCACACAATTTATATGAACTTACATTCATAATATATTATTTAGCACAAAAAAATAAATATATATTATTTAGCACAAAAAAATAAATTTAGCACAAAAAAAAACATTCATAATATATTAAAATGATCATAACACATTACAAATTAGACAAATCCTTTTTTTCTCTCTTAAACAAATAAAATATTAAAAAATAACATGAAACTTCCTTTTTTTTCTCTCGTTTGCTATGAGCCTATGAGGATTGGGAAGGAACGAGTTTGTTTTATAGAAACCAAAGCCACAGTTAAACCATTGACTTTTCGTGACTATATTTCATGACAGGAAGCCACGAATTAGCCATATATTTTATCCGTGGCTATATATAGCCACGAAAGATCCACGATTATTTTAGTGGTTTATTTGCCACGATTGCATTGTGACTATTGCGTAGCAAATACGGGACACTGTCCATTCCGTGATAAATTCGTGGCTAGGTTGCCACGAAAGTGCCATGAAATAGCCACATTACTTCTATTTTTCGTTTCCGTGGCTAGTTGGTGGCTTTTCCGTGGCATGTGCTAAATTAGCCACAAAATTTTGTGGCAAGAGAGTAGCTATAGGAAAATTTTTTACTAGTTGCCAAAAATATACACATTACATATTTTGCAAACAAAAAACTTTGCACTTCCAGTCGACTATACGCCTCTAGAATCCAGACTAGTATCATGGGTAAGCAAATTAATAATATTAATAGATTTATTAAATACAAATTTTAATTTTAATTTGAAAACTTAAAAATTAAATAAAATGTTAAATCCCCAAAAAATCAAGTTATAAAATTGCAAGATTAAATAATAGTACAAAAAAAACCTTTAAATCGAATGTTATGGTTCTAGTATCTAAATAAATTAGGAATAATAACAATTGTTTTTGAGTAAAATTATTATGACCGTTTGACCACTTTTAAAATTCATAAAATAACATTAAACCGAATGTATAAAAATATATATAGAAATTAATGGTTGCATTTTTGGTGAATTTTTAGTGGGAAAAAAAATCAATAATCAACACAGGCAATTAGGCTAACCACACCTTATTGGTGCTTTGTTTCCTCTATGTGCGGTCCAGCAAAGTTTATTCACAACTAGTACCGCACCTTGTGTTATTTTATTATTTATTACTTTTTTTTTAATCAAAAATAAATAGTAAAAGTTATGTTGAATGGCAACAAAAAGTTGTCCCGCCTATTAAAACGCCCTAACCGCTTCATACATTCAAGCCCTAAATACTAATTACATTGGCGGTTAGGTTTAATAATCGAATGATATGAACGTGATTAAGATTTTGTTATCGGGTTCGTCTTGGTTGGGTTGACAATCATGTCACCGAATAGAAATGAGACTTAACGTGAAACATGTTCTAAAATCCAATCCAGCTTTAAAATAAAGATCAATTATTTAATATTAGCAAACAAATCTTAATTAGTCATAACATTCACTACAAGCTATCATCCACGTTGATTAATTTTATTTCAAAGTGACTATTTGAGTTTTGACTAATTAAGTAGTGCTAATAGTCTATAAGCTATCATCCACGTTGAATTTTTGTTATATGTGTAATACATTGATATATGTGTAATAAATTGATATATGTGTAACCCTAAAATAATTCTTACATCATATGTTCTGAATCTTCATGATTAGAAAATTGGACTGATGAGAAAAAGAGTGAAAAAAAAATGTGCCTTTTTTATATATGGCGTGTGAGTTGTGACGTAAAAGAGAGACAATTGATTCTTCCAGCTACGTTGTTTTCTTCCCAAAGTGGAAATAACGAAAGATCTGAAACGAGAGATCCAAAAAAAATATATCTAGGGTGTAGCAAAACCACATATATCAATTAAATATATATTTTTGTCCCGTCAATTAAATATTTCTTGTAAACCACTTCATAAATGAAAAGCAGCCAAACATAATGAGAATTTATAACCAAAATGTGAAAACTTCATAGACTCCATATAAATTCTTTTAAACTACGTAAGGTTTAACCTAAAATTACATAAATTCTAACCTACAATTACTTATACATTATTTCAAATTGATAATATAATTTAAGGCGGTTGAAAGTTCTACCACTTCTTTGATTACCAATCATACATACGGATGAAACGGACGGTTGAAACGGATTGTTCAAATAGATGGTTGAAAAACACAATTAAAACTAAAACGAATCGATTGTGAACTGTCCGAAAAACTGGTGAATTAACAACGGGTTTGTTTACCAAATAGGCAATTGAATTATCTTAACTTTTAAATAATCTTTTATTTATATTCTTTTTCTTAAAAAAACTTTTTAAAAAATATCAGTTATATTTTATATATATTATAGTTTTCAAAAACATTTTTTTTACAATTCAACCGCTTGTTATCAATCATAAACAATTAAGTGCTAATGTTAATTTAATTGTTTTCTCTCTTACTGTTATCTTTAACCGCTTTCTCTTATATTCTCCATAACCTACAAAAAAAAATTCTAACAGTTTCGTTTTTAATCTAGCTAGCCGAACCTTAATCAATATTATATGAATTCGTAAATTGTTAACTGATGCAATAAGATTTTTATATCTGTTTATACTTTATACTTAATAGTTTTTTTTTTAAAAAGTCTAACAATTTGATTCCAGGATTGGACATCTCTACTCTATTAACAGAAAAAAAAGAAAAAAAAAACATGACATGAGACGTAGAAACGTCAAAGACCATAGAATAGTAATAGTATTATATGTGATCACAAAAGTAGACAGCGCCACCACAAATCTCTGTCACGCTCTCTCCTTCCTTTTCAACCTTGTATATTATTTTCCTTTCTTTATAATCATTATTATTATTATTTTTCTCTAAGATCTCTCTTCTTATAGAAAACAAATCTCTATTGAAAACAAAAAAAAAAAACCAAAGAAAGATTGTAAAAAATGAAGAGTACTCATTTGCCTTTGCCTGATGAATCCAAGGAACCAATCTCTCCGCGATCTTCTCACCTGATCAAACAAACCAAGGCAGCCACAAAGACATGTTTGCCGGAGAAGAGCATTACGAGTCACCGGAATATTCAAGAGCAGCCGGAGACGACGGTGTTGTCGGGACGAGAGAGGCTTAAGAGACATAGAGAAGAGGTTGCCGGAAAAGTTCCTATACCGGAAAGTTGGGGTAAAGAAGGTTTGCTTAAGGGTTGGATGGATTTCTCGGCCTTTGACGGTGCTTTTACGTCAAGCCAGATTGTCTCTGCTCGAGCTGCGTTAATGGCTGATGCTCGAGACGATGTCGGAGCTAGAGGAAGTCGGACTCAACGGCTCCGTGTCGAGAGTTCTTGTTGATTTTCAATGAATGTCTTAGAGAAATATTTTATGCAAATAATACTCATTTTGATGTTCAATGTTATTAGAATACATATCTTCACATTGATTTTGGTTCATAAAAGTTTATTGTTCACTTTTGGAATTGGACCATTGATACAACCATCCAGAATTTCAAATTGTCAATTAATAAGGAAATGCTGGCGAGACACAAGACAACGTAGGTACATTTGATTTTGTAAACGTGGTTCATATGAATTAATTTGATTTGCTATTGAAAATTGAGATATTGATTGGGAGGAGTTGTCTAGTGAGGCATTCATGCTTTTGTGATAACATGCAACTCAGCTTTGTGAAAATACTCCTTTTCAATTTGTTATTATTCCAAAACTTTCATAGCGTTTTTATAGCCATTAACCAAAAAAACATTCTTACTTTTTTGTTTCTCTGTCATGATATTTTGTGATCAGACTTTATAATTTGACTTTTCAGCTGCACTTCGGATTTCGGTTCGATTTTGTATGGTTTTTTTGGTTTTTTCATTTTTTGATTTATAAATAATAATATCTAAAGTTTGAATAGTTTGCTTCGCTTTCGGTTTCGGTTCGAATTTTAGTGAAATATATTTTTAATTAACTAAGAATCTCGGTTTTAGATCGGAGGTTTTCCGTTTTGGTTTTGGTATTTCAGATATAAAAAAAATCAGTCCATTAGAACCGTACTAAGATAGTTTGGTTTTTAGATTGATTATTTTGGTTTAGCTCAGATTGTATCGATCGGTTTATCACCATATTACCGAATTTAACGGAAAATATCCAAATTTAATCGATTTTAACCGAATTTTCAAAAAAAAAACAAAATTCTGTTAATTTTGGTTATAAACGAACCATATCTAACCGAAATTTATTTGGTCAATTTTAGTAATCTTCTAAACAAACTTATATTAACCGATAACTAAAACAATTGGCTCGGTTCAATTTGGTTAACGGAAGTCGCATGCCTATGACACCACTAAAAGTCTAAAACAATAACAATACTAGTTTCAACTAGGCATGGGTTTTTTAACCGGAACCGACCCGAAATACCCGGTTCGGTTCAGTTTCGGATGAGGGTGATTTTACCCGATGGGTAATATACTTAAGGATCTGTGGCTATCGGGTAATATCCGAACCGAACCGATATCCGATCGGGTACCCGAATTACCCGAAAATTTTAAGTATATTAGTTGTTTTTTTGTATTATATATGTATTTTTTTGGTATTTCGGATATATATTTTTAAGTTTTATCGAGTTTTTTATATATTTTTAATATTTTGAATATTTTTTTTAATTTTTTTTGGATTTTCGGGTATATTTTTGGATATTTCATATATATTTTTGAGTTTTCTGGTATATTTTAGGTATTTCGGGTAATAAATACTCAAGCCAAACCGAAACCGAATCGAATTCGAATTTTTCGGGTAAAAAACGGTTCTGAGTTTTGAGAACCGAACTGATCCGGAACCGACTGGACCCGAACCGAAACCGAACCGAAACTATTTCGGTACCTATATAGATCTAAAAGCCTTCTATCCGAAAGATCCGGAACCAATCGGATCCTATCCGAAACCGAATCGAATATCCGAAAACCCAGGCCTAGTTTCAACTTTCAAGAACGAGCGAAACACCCCTGCCACGTTTCAGACAACAAGTACAAAACCAAAGGTCATTTCGGTAATTTCCAAAGTTTCTGTCTCTACTCCTCTCTATCTCAATTCTCAATCGGTAGCTCTTTTCCACTGGTCGGCAAATCGAAATCAAAGAACTTCTCCTCAAAACACAAAGGGGCACAAGACTGTAATTTATCAATGGGGTCCATGGACAAAAAGGTAAAATGGAGCTGGAGCTCAGCCTTAATCGGAGCAGCATCAGCAGCAGCAGTATCATCTCTCCTCAACACTAAGCCAAAAGATCCAACTTTCCACCTTATCTCCATAGACCTAACCTCACTGAAACTCAACCTCCCTGTCCTCGATGCCGAGTTGATCCTGACCGTACACGTCACGAACCCTAACATCGCAGCCATCCATTACTCCTCCACAACGATGTCGATCCTCTACGACGGCACGGTCTTGGGGACGGCGGTGGTCAAGGCTGGTTCGCAGCCGGCGAGATCTTGTCAGCTTCTCCGGCTACCGGCGCGTCTCGACGGGATGGAGCTTGCGCAACACGCGCGGAGGTTCTTTGCTGACGTGGCGAAGAGGGAGATGAAGCTTCAGGCTAAGCTTGATATTGAAGGAGCGGCTAAGGTTATGTGGTGGGAACATAGTTTTAAGGTGCATGTGGATAGCTTTGTAACCGTTGATCCTGTCTTTCTTGATGTTATTGGTCAAGAGAATAAATCTCAGATGGATTTGTTTTGATAATGTTGAGTTTAAGTTAATGGTACGGTGTACAAATTTTAGTTTGTTTTGATAATTTGGTTAGCAATTAGTTTTTGGATTTGGTATAGTGTAGGACACAAATCTAAAACTACTAAACTCATTTATAGCTAAATAAAATGATCATTATCTTCATTAAGGCTTCACATATGTAAATATTTTGAAATCGTAACCCATAGTTTTAAGAGTTATGTAGGAAAGTGGATAGTTTTTTAAAGTGTTATTTGAAAAATGGGTAGTTTTTAAAAGTTATTTGAGAAATGGGTAGTTTTAGTGGGTGTGAGATAGAAAGATTGTGAGAGGAGGATAAAACAAAATAAGAAGCAAAAGACACAACTACCTTTTCATGTTTTGGTGATAAAATTGCAACAATAGGTCCCACCAATTTTTTCCCTTCTCCTCTTTGCGAACAAGGAAGAGAGAGAGAATAACACTTTTTTGTTTTCTTTTTTTTTCATCTCCTCCAATTTTGTAGTTTGATTTAGCTAAAAGATCTTAATAAAAAATTCACCACAACTACATATTAATCTTTTAAATTTTTATCTGAATCTAAAGAGCTCAATTTTGCTATATTTTTCGGATATTTAGCAGTACGATAATATAGTAAAAATTGGTGTACTATGCATGTGTACAACAATGCTGGTGTATAAACACTTGTTTCAGATAATATACAACGATATGGTGGAGTATAACTATATGGTGGTGTACAAACGTTTGTTTAAGATGGTATACAACTATATAGTGGTGTACAAGATGGTGTACAACAATATGATGGTGTACAAGATGGTGTATCCACGCTTATTTAAGATGGTGTACAACTATATAGTGATGTACAAGGTAGTGTACAAGCACTACTATTTTACCATCATATCTCGTACACCACTATATAGTTGTACACCATCATGTTTCATACATATACAAGCATTGGTGTACGAGATGACGTAGTGTACAATCACTAGTATTTTATAGTCATATCTCGTATACCATCAATCATCATCGTACACCATGTTTTACACTATTTCATTTGTACACTACCGGGTTCCACTCTTTTATTTGCAACACAAATAAATTGAAGGATATTTTTATCTTTTATCCTTATTTTATCTTTTTTTCTCTTTCACACCATTTCTATCACACACACTAAAAACTATCCATTTCTCAAATAACTTTTAAAAACTACCCACTTTTTAAATAATTTTCTTAAAACTATTCATCTCACAAATACACCCTAGTTTTAATACTGTCAATACGACTTTTCTATATAATGCGGGACAATCGTTTGAGTTAAATCTTTCACATTTACTTATAAAATATCCAACATTTTTGTCGGATCAACAAAAATAGTGTGCAAACGTTGAATTAGACCATTGCTTTTAAAGAAGTGGTAGTTACATCTCAACAAATTAAATTTAGCCTACGACAATCACATAGTACATACAATGTTCTAGGATTCAAATCTAGAAGTCTCTTTTGCACTCCTTGATTTTTTTCCTTTCAAGTTAGGTTCATTATTATACCATTGACCTCTCACATTATATATTTATATCAATATAGAGATTTTAACACAAATAGATTTGTGGAACAAGAAGATATTTTGAGTCTTTGATATTCTGCAGTATCCCAATAAGTAGAGACTATAAAACGGATAAAAGAGGATGACATTACACCAAATCGGATGAATACATGGTTAAATTATGGAAAGAGTCACATTTTCTCGGGTCTACACACAAGTCTCTCTCCTATACATTCATAATCTAAAAGTTTGAGTTTCAGGGACCGATTGGTACGGACTGTGAGTATGTGACTTTAGGCTTTTGCTTTACATTTTTGGCTGTAAAAATTTGGACTGTAGAAGCTGTGACTGTTACTTTAAATACTGATAAAATTTTGATTGGTAATCAAAAACTGTAGAAGCTGTTATTTTAAATATTGTAGATATTTTTTTATTCATCAAAAATATAAATTATATCGAATTTGAATACCATGAACCGATGGTGACATAACAACAAAAGTTACATAAACTACTATGTTATATGTTATGGTCAAAATTAAAATAAATAAATTTATCATAGTAAAATGGATCTAAAATAAAATAAAAAAATAAAATAAAAATTAATTGATTAAAATTTATTTATGATACAATATACCTAAATTTATAAAGTGTTTATAATAATATGGGGGAGAAGAAAGAATAAAAAATATTAATTTTTCATCTCTCATGTTAAAGTCTCATTCCGAGGCTTTAGAAAAAATTTGAATTTGAAGAGTAAAAAAAAAAAAAAGACTTTAAAGGCTTTAGAGAAAAAATAAAAAATAAAAGTGTGATTGGCTTAGAATTGGCTTTAGAGACTTTCAAATGCTCTAAAGTCTTCAAAGCCTACTTACCAATCACCCCCTCATAGGACAACATCGTTTTTCACTGATTGTTCAGAGTTAGTAAATATGACGTCTTTTCATGTTGATTTTTTTGAACACACCATAGAAGAATTCGTGCGGATTAAGTTTAATTTTTTTTTCCTCACTTTTTTATATTCTGTGAAATTTAAATTGACACATTGATTGTTTAGCTCCGATTTCACTTTTATAGAATTTGTACCACCGATTTAAATTACCAAACTGTTTTAATTTAATTTATGTATGTGGTTGACAAAAAAATAAATATTAGTTTGACAAAATCTTAAAAATAGCCGTAAACGGTAGGCCTGAAATTTTTGGATCGGATAAACCGACTCTTTCCGTACCCGACCCGAATTACTTGAACTTTTCGGGTAAGGATAATAGTAATTACCCATTTGGATCAAAATAATTTATTCTAATGGGTAAAGATCGGGTAAGGGTCGGGTAAGGATAATTATCTAGATATCCGAATTACCCGTTTAGATAACTGAATTTTTTAAATTTCTATAATTATTTATAATTTTTTTTTAAAATTACTCAACATTAGTCTAAATTTACAAAACTATCTCAATTTTTTTTTAAATTATCCAATTTTTTTAAATATTTATCCAAAAATTTTTAATATATAAATTTATTTTTAATTATCCGTTCGAATAATAATTTTATTACCAAATTATCTATTCGGATATTAATTTTAATTTTTAATTATCCGATCCTACCCTTACCTGATCCCTATGCGATTATCCGAGCCATTACCCGCAAAATCCAGGCCTAGTAAACGGAGTTTAACTTTCTCATATCAAGAACTGCCCCGTACAAATCGTTCGTCACTGTAAATGGCATTTCGTAGGGTTTTACTCTCTCACCTCCGCCGATCTCGCCACACTTGTTCCTCTCTCTCTCCTCACCATGTCTCCGCCCCGTCACAGCCGTCGATCGCGCTCGGTCTTTCCCAATCCCGCTTCTTTTCCACTCCCTCCGATCTGGATACTAAACTGAGTCGACTCAGAGACGATTCGATCGCTGGCCTGGGAGGCGGTGGTGGTCATGGGTTAGGGTTTGAAGATTTGGGTCAGGAAGTTATCGGAGCTGGTGTGACGAACAATGATTTATTGACTCGACATGTGATCTCGTTGCTTGATTCATACCATGACCTCACTGGATTGCCCTGGTAATACATAAGTTTCGGCTTTCTGATTTTGGTTTCTATCTCCTCCATTCATCGTATAATTCGTTCTCTGCTTATTTTCCTCTTCAATTCGTGGTGCAATTCCTTGAAAAATTTGTGCTTTCACCTCCTAATTTACAGCCCAATTGTCTTGTTTCAGTTCATAGTTTGTTCTCTGAGTGTTTTGTTAATTTGCCTCAGATGAATTGCCAGGTGGGTTGTTATTGCTTCGTCTACTGTGGCCTTTAGAACAGCCTTGCTTCCTATACTGATTTTGCAGCGCAAGCAAACAAAGAGGATTTCACAGTTCTTACCTCAGTGTGAGCATTTTCTCCCCTATCCTCTCTTTTTCTTATTCTTTAGTTTCTGAAATCTTTTGTGGCTTTTTATCTTGGTGGTTGTGATTACGTTTTTCTTGCCTGTGTCAAGAGACTAGTGTCTGTTCACTTTATAATGTTTAGATGCTAATAGTTTGATAGTTGTTTTCTAGTACCGCCTTTTTGGCCTCCAAAGGGTTCAGGAAGGACTGTTGTTGAACAATTCAAGCTGTTTCGGAAAGAAAGAAAAGATATCGGGTGCCCTTCATTTTTGTGGGTTCCTGCTTATTTTTCCATCCAGGTGATGCTCAATCTCTCACTTGTGGATTTCCGTGCCACTCATATGACTGGAGAAATTCGAATTTGTAACAGCTGTTTTGAGTCTTGCATTAGTGAATCATGAGACCATATTTATGGAGTTTTTAGATGGCTAGTTTTGTGTTAGTAGTGCGTGTTTTAGTTTTCACCGCTCATGTAACATTCTCAATGAGTGTAAATATGCATAACATGAAATATAGTTCTTTGAGTGGCAAGAAGTTATAGGCTTACTCCTCATTCTTCTTTCTGCAGATTTCATGTTTTTTCTTGTGGATAGCTAGCATTAGAAGAATGTCACTTGATCATCATCCTGGATTTGATACGGTAAGTCGCCCGTATATTGGGATCACTGATATACATGTTTTGATATTGTTTATTTTAGGATTATTGTTTTCTTCTATCGTCATTTAGTCAATGTTTTGGCGACTATCTTCTGCCTTACTTTCCTTTTGATTAAATCCTTTGTTCCTTTTCTTGCAGGGTGGAGCTTTATGGTTCCAGAATTTGTCTGAAATTCCCAACGGTCTTTATGGTCCACTTTTCCCCTTTTTAATAGCTGGTTTGCATTACACAAACACACAGGTATTTACTGTTTTTTCTTTTATTGGATCATGAAACCTTACTGATATTTTGATTCCTGCTTGTTTGACATATATATACATTTTCCTGCAGATAGCTTTTTCCACATCCTCAGTTCACAAATTTGATAAATTCGCGGAATTGGCAAACGTGAGCTTTTCTATTTTGTTATGGAGTTTAATAATAGGAAGTCTACATTTGAACATATACATTTTGGTGAACTGTTTGGCCAGAAAAGTAACTGTCCTGACATCAAATAAAGTACCAAATTCTACTGATAAAGAAAGATCAAGTGATCTTTACTTAACAATTGATGGGTGTTTCTGTTTTCTTCTGCAGACTTACAAGATATTTTTGAATTTTTTGACATTTGCTCTTTATTTCCTTGCATTCCAAATGCCTCAGGTAAAATTTCTTATCATATACGCCCTTCTGTTGTTCACATATTCTTGTTTTTGGTTACGTTGGTGTATAATACTGCCAAATTTGGGTATGATTTATCTTTGTGTCCAGATAGTCTTTTCCACTGACGTGACTATATTTTGATACCGTTTCAGCTTACGATCCTTCAACTAAGTTTTCTTAAAACGCAAAAGTCTGATTTACTCGACTCTTATCGTTTTGTAAATCCCTTAATGGTGACTAATCTTGAAAGTATGTCATTCAAACTAGTCTATCTTCTTTTTCCAGAGTCATGTGTACTTCCATTTTTAACCTAGTGTCTGGGTGAGTTTTGTTTAAGAGCTACTGCTCTCAGTTTCCTATTACTTTCCTGGAACAGCCATTTTCACTCCATTCTTTCTATTGGTGATACTGTATTTTGCACTGCTACCTGTTCAAAAATTTCATTTCTTCTCATTTTGTTTCACAATTACTTCTCAGGGAAGTCTGCTTTACTGGTCTACCAACTTGTCATTCAGCATAGCTCAGGTTTGTTCTAATGATTGCAATCTAAGATCTTCTAACTCTGTTTGACTTTTTGATGGTGTCAAATTGATACTTTGTGTGATGTGGTATCTATTGGGACAAGCTTTCTTTGGACCAAAAATTACTGAGGATGTTCATGTAAGCTAAAAACTAAATGATAGAGTGGCAAGTTGCCACTTAGCATCTGAGTCAGGGAGGAATGATACGGCGTTTGACTTGAGGGTCCAAAGCTTATCTTAGAGTCTTAGACGTTGCCCCTAAGTTACTGATATAGCGTAGTAATTAGTTAAAAGGTAATTCTGTTTAGAGGAATTGGTCTTAAGCTGGTTTATGGGAACTCCTTAGCCTTTGAATCCAGCTCTTGTGAGCAATATAATCTGATTTTCTTTCTTAGTTTTTAATGGTTTGTACCTCTGTTCACAACAACTCTACCTTACCTTTTACATTAAATACGCTAGTACCCTTCGGCTCTCTCATATAGCATATTGGCTTTGTAGCAATCAATCCTCAAACATCCCGTTGTAAGTGCTAAGTTGGGCCTACAAGGAAATGACACTGTCCAGAAAGAGGCTGGAAATCCTATACTAACGAATATAAATGAAGCGAAACCCACTGATCCATCCTCGAAAGGACGCTTGATCTCGGGGCATGATTTAACCCCTAAGGAGTTGGTTGGTGTAAGTCAATGCCATGGATTGGAATGTTCTAACAATAATTAATCTTCTACATCTTTGTTACTATTGTTAAACAGCTTTTTCTTTACAGCTTTCTGCCAAATATTTATCCGGAGGACACAAGGAAAAATCAGTTCCGCTATTAAGGTAACTAACTTAGCTATGATTTCTCCTCATCACGAAAAGCCTTTCCTTGCACCTGTACTTGTTGATGTGGCTGTACTTGTGACTTGGTTGTGTTTTTTTTCTTCAGATTGGCATTAGAAAAAGATCCTGAATATCTTCAAGCTATGGTTATTCTTGGTCAGGCTTTATATCAGAAAGAACAGTTCGCTGAAGCTGCCAAATACTTAGAGCAGGCTGCTTCAAAGGTGTGATTCCTTTTAATCTCATACTTTCGGACATCTGATAATAAACATATCATTTGGTTCAACTAACTGTAATTCTGATGCTCTCAGCTTATAGATGCTTGTCCAACAGAAGTTGAAGAAGTCGATCTTTTAATTGTTGCATCCCAATGGGCAGGTGTCTCCAATATACGCCAGGTGCATTATTCATAAATTTCTTGTTTTTCATCTATCTTTGTTGATGTGAAGAAACTAAAAAAAAAAAACGAACATGCACATGGCTTCAGGGGAAGACACTAGAGGGAATCACACACCTTGAAAGAGTAGCAAACATGAAAGAGCCTGACGATCCCAAGAGCAAAGCTCATTACTTAGATGCATTGGTACTCTACTCAAGGTAAAAAGAACAAAACAATCAAACTACTCTCTCATGTGTTTGGTCTTGTAAAAAAACCGATAAAGATGCAGAGATTGTGTGAATCTGAGAAAAAAGCTTTTTGTTTCGTTTTGTTTTGTTTCTAATCTGTGTGTGTACGCGCAGTGCTATATTCAATGAAGGAAGGAGAGAGGAAGCAGCAAAGTACTTGAGAAGAGTGGTGGCTTATGATCCATCCTTCAAGGAATTGTTGAAACAATGCGAAGAAGATGATACCATTCCCATTACCACCTCCACGTCTTCATCTAACTCTACCCACAAAACTTCATAAACTTTTTTTTTTGGTATTGTATCTTCCATCCCTTGCTGGTTTCACCATTTTCTTTATTAAAATTTGATTTTTAGTCTATTCGTATTCGTAATGTGGGTAGATTATTTTAATTTATTCTATTAGAAATGAATATGTATACGAATTATCATATTCATTGCTTATAGCAGTCGAAGCAAAAGCTACATGGTATACTTGATGGAGAAACAAACCCTTATAGTAGCAAGAGATGGTGTTATCTTTATAGTAGATACATACCTACCATTAGTGGCGGACCAATTTGTTTTTACCGGTGTCATAATAAATTTTTTGATTCATTTAAAACGTCAACTAGATTTTATGGAGAACATGGCTAATGGTAAAAAAAACAAGTTCAAAGAAAGACAAAGATAAACGCTGTCTTTTTTGTTCTCTATGAACTAAGCAGACCGTTGCTGAAGTTTTGTCAATATAGTGATTCTTTTTTTTCCTCTCATTTTTTTCTTTCTTGTTCTTGTTTTAGGTTTACATTTTTGAATTTATTTGGGTGTTTTGAACCAAAAATTAGGATTAAAGGATTATTTGTACTAACAGTCTTGGAATCTGATTTTGAGGAATTATGTTTAGCATGTCGACATATGTTTAGAAGGTTCCTTTTTCTTTGCAAGTTTGGTGAAAATAAGGTTTTTGTGAGCTTTGTGCAGAAGAAGTTGAGAAATTGAAAATCATATTTCTCTGAATCCAAAATACACAAGGTAAAAGCTTGTTATAGTATCCGGAGTAGGATTTTGCAATTTGAAAAGTTACTTTCTATATATGCAACACAAAGTCTTTTTCTTTATTAAAAATTCTTTCACAAGTCTCATCATCTCACTATTCCTAAACTTTTGGTTCAAAACCCAAAAATAAATTCAAAAATGTACCTGTTAAAAAATCAAACCACATAACTCTTTATTGATCTATGTAAAAGAATGCAGAGTATGATAAGGAGAATTACAATTGAAACAATCTCTCTCTCACCACGATCTCATATCGATCGCAAACAACCAAGACTCATGTCATATGGTTCTGAAACACAACAACAAGCATAAAATGTGAAAAGAAATACAAACATCTATATAAAAATATCTTCAGCCGCTAACCACAAACTCTCTTCTTCAACCCAAATCTTCACTTTACTCTTTCTCTTTTGCCACGTCAGCCCCTTCTTCCTCAATAACTTTCCTCTTTCTCCTGTGATAAGCCTGATGGCACTTATTAATACCCCCTCCATTAAGAACAAGCTTGCCCTCAAGCTCGATGTAAAGGATCTGATGCACAAAATCTTTGGACAGCATCCAAGTATTCTCATGGTGAGGTTGATCAATCCACTTAATAGGTTGATTTGTTTGAACTATCGACTTATATTATGCTAGTTGATTTTGACTTATTTTTTAAAAATCGATTTATATTTTGGTTGATTGATTTTTTTGTAAAAGCGAGCTTATTATAACTGTTGACTTCATTATTTTATGTTTGTAGATTTTCATTTTATTTTCTTGATTCATTTATCTTTGGTAGAGTTATATCATTCATTATGTTTCTTTATTGATAAGGTTAACTTGTTTGAACCATCGATGACGATAAAGACGCGACGGTCGAGACAACAATGGTCGAGTCAATGACAATGACAGGCGAGAGGCGGTTTTCAAATTTTAGAAGAATGATTTTTTTTTTTTGTGAAATAAATTTTATTGATTATTTTAGTTTAATTATGAAAATAAATAATCAAATCATTTAAAAAAATTATTCATTGAAATCATTGAAAAAAAAATCATTTTGTAAAAATATATTTTTAAAATTTTTAAAATTCTATATTTATTAAGGACTAAAATGTCATTTTGAAAATATTAGGTATATCTCTCAAAAAACTTATTACAGATTTCAAATTTCTAAAAACATTTAGGGTATACAATCAAATAATTTTTATTAAAAAAGCAAGTAAAATTTGGGTATTTTCCACACATGATGATGATGCATTCAATTTAATAAAAACACACAAAAACATTTAGCAATACATAAAAGTAAGGTAGAAATACATTTTATCAACCATAAAATACCATTCTTGAAACACCATGATTTATCCCCTAATCATTTCAAGCTGATCAGCATCTCTTATTAAACGTGACTCTAAGCCCATGCTTCATGTGAAGAATAAGACCAGAAAATGGCTCGATTTTCTGTCCCCTTACGACCTCAATGTCATAGTTTTGTAATATCTCAACAACCACTGTCTTCAACTGAGTCATAGCCATATTCCTGCCAAGACAAGCTCTAGGACCGGCATTAAATGAAAAGAACTTGTAAGAAGGCTCATGTCTTATCCCTCCGGCCGCGGAAACCCATCTCTCTGGCTTGAACTCCAATGCGTCTTCTCCCCAAACCGCTCTCATCTTCCCCATCGCGTAAACAAAGATCATGATCGTTGAGTTTGCGTCGACTTTATGTCCACTTGGAAGAACATCTGGTTTGATTGCTGACCTGCGTTGGAACGGAACTGGTGGGTAAAGCCTCATTGATTCACACAATGCGCCGTGTAAGTACACCAACTTATCAAGCTCTGTGGTATCATAAGATGGTCTCTCCTGACCACTTCCGGATCTTGGTAGATTTTCTTGGAGCTCATGGTGAATCTTGGTCAACACTTGAGGGTTTTCGGACAAAAGCCAGAAGAACCAAGTGAGTGTAGATGCGATAGTGTCTCTCGCCGCTAAAATGAAACCTACAATGACGTCTTTGAGGAGTTTATCATCGATAGGGTCTAAGAGCCCGAACTTTATGAAGAATGTTAAAAGATCCACAAACTCTCCATTGTTGGAATGATGATTGGTCTCTTTTCGTATCTCATCTCTCTTATCAGATACGTATTTTCCACACAAACGATCAAAGATGGCATCAGCTTCTATCATCTTCTTCTCTTGTCCTAATCCCATCCGGTTTTGCAGCTTCCACAAGAATCTTGGCATCATATGCCTATACACGATCGCTACTTCAACATCCTCGAGGGCTTTAACGAACTCATCGTTGGCCATTTGAACCGAGAGAGATCTAGGATCAGACCCACCTATTGTAGTTATGGCTGTATCGAAGGTGAATCTCCGGAACACATCTTGCAAGTCTACGACCTTCCCTTCCTCAGCAAAATGACTAAAAAGAGGCAGAAGCTCGTCTTTGAGTTTGTTTCTCGTGGCGAAAATTGAAAACCTTTGAAACCTTTGATCATGAAGCATGGCTTGATAACACTTCCTCAGACTATTGCATCGCTCCGAGTCCGAGTTGAGTAGCCCGTTTCCAAAAATTTCGAAGACTTCTTGGAACTCATGACCTTTGATGTAGTTGGAGAAATTTGAGCTCATTATATGATGGATATTAGCTGGATCAACCGTGACTAATATATCCATTCCAGCGAACCACGGGCCCTTGAATGGGAACGTCATGTTGTAGTTCTCGAGAACCTCGACACCGTCGTAGATCCGGTTCAGTCTCACGAGCAAACCCGGAAACATCCCAAGAACCGGCCAGTTCCAAGGGTAGCTTTGAAATGTTTTTTTGATGAGGATGTAATCAAAAGGTTTCTTGATGAGAAAGTAATAGAATATGAGAAAGCAAAAGAAAACTATGGTTGCTTCAAATAAACCAATCGAAGCCATTAAGAGTAAGTTTGATTTTGGATAGAGAGAGAGCAATGAAGGAATAAGTTGGTTTATGGATAGATGATATGATAACACATAAACAAGATGAGTTCTCAAGTCCTTTGTTTCACTACATCTATATAAAGGGCGAAGGTTTTGTTAAAACAAAATTATTTATTTTTGTTACAATTTTTCTTATAAACCCCAAACAAAATTGTTCAAAATCAATGTCGACTTTTGATTTTTCAACTTTGACCGATAATTTTAATTCTCATTATCGTTTTTCTTGGTCAATCAAAGCCAGATTTTTTCATGATCATTTAATTACTGTTTTTTTCTCGCTTTAAAGCATTTCAAATAACTACGCCAATACTTCTTTTTCCAAAGAAACACTGAACTGCTGCTTATCTTCAACATTAGTCACACATTTGTTAACTATGGTATTTTATTTTCTTATATTCTTTTTCTATACCAAATTTAGATATGGGATTACTAATATAAACTTCAAGTAAAAAAAATATTTTCTTAAATGATCATGAAAAAATATTTTCTCGCTTTAGATATTTTCTTAAATGATTTTTTCATGATCTTTTAAGGTTTTTTTTTTTACTTCACGGATCTTCACTGAACCCTTGTTGGGTTTATATTTTTGATGAATAAAAACAAGATTATTAAAAAAAGTTAATACTTGAACAAAGGTTAACCATATAATTTTAAAAAATTTAACAGTTTATATTACACTTGATTTATATTTTATTTTCAATATAAATTGACCCCATTAAAAAATAGTGGCTAAATCGGCCACTTAATATAACTAGAAGATTATCTTTCAAGTCACATCTCTATCTTGAAAACAACGTGTATGTGTTTAAATAACAATGCAGAATTGGAGAGTGGATTCCTAAATACACGGATCTCACTAATAGCAAATGAAAAAGTTGAGTTTTCTTGATTGGTAAGTAACTTAATTGAAGGGTTTTTAAAAGGGTTTATAACCTAAAGAAATCATACGTGAACCAAATCAAGCACATTAGTGACTAGTGAGAGAGTTAACAAAAACCCAACAAGGGTATCATTTAATGGAGAATCGAATTCCAACACCAGTCAATCATAAAGTAGAGGATCTCACTTAGTATCTAAGCCAAGAAAATTAAATGTTTTGTTCATAGTCACCGATAGGTAACACCTTTTAAATTAAACGATCTGTCTTGGAGGGAGAGTGAGATCTAAATGGACCCCTCTTAAATTAATGAAGGGTTTCTTGATGAGGAAAGTAACTTTATATAAATGAAGTTTTTTTTTTCTTAAACTGAGGAAGTACTCAAAGGGACTTCTTGATGAGGACTTAGCAGAATTGAAGCAGTTTTCTAGTTGTGTCGACCATTTAGTTTTGTTACTAGATTTCATCGTATAACCATTTATTAGTAAAAACTGGTACCTTACCACAATCTCCGTTTTAAAAAAATATTTTTTAAAATTTTCATGCATAGAATTTGTGTTGGTTGAGTTTTTTGTTTGTTTCTAATCAATCATACAATCAAGTTAAAATAAAACTCTTTAATTGGTCGTCCAATTTGGGAGAGAAAAGTTTACAACACAACATCCATAAATGTGTTTATGGCTGATCGAATTAATTAAACAATCCGTCCTGAAATTTTAAATTACAAGAAATCAAAGAAAGTGGAAAAGAGCAGAATTAGTCACACAACAAGCATAACTCATCCAGAAAGTTGGATAAGTCGGATCAGCCCATAGGGTTTTGCACCATTTTAATCAACTCCAAACAATTTATCTCAAAGACTTTTCTTTTACTTTTGACATTTGGCTTCTAATAACTTTGTACTGATTTTACCAAAAAAAAAAACTTTGTACTGCCATTCAACATGATATAAATCCATCCCAAAAACGTGGTAGTAGGGTCTGAGGTTTTCTAGAGCTCTCCACTTGGCATCTTTCTCTTGGCATGTTCTCCTCCGTTAGTTCAATAACCTCTAAAACTTGGATATGAATCAATTGAGCTTCCTTCCAATTCTTAAACTCATTTGTGACATGATTAATTAATGTGTTTGATGTTTGTGAAACACCCTGGAAGATTATCTCATTTTTTCGCTTTCCAAATATACCATAGCAACCAAATAAACTTTTGATCTTCTGATCCATATGACCTAATCGTCTCTATAATAGGTAGTTCATATTTAATTCAAATTCGAGTAAACCGATTGAACTAGAAATATAGCCGAGGGAATTTGAGATAATCATATATTTTTAGCGATAGAGAATAATAGAATAATGGAAGATCGATTGTTCTCTTGTCTGCCTTACATCGTGGACCTGATCAAACCACAAAATTGGGAGCCTAGGTCCATATGTCTCTGTGAGCCAGAGACTAGAACAGATAAATTAGTCTCTCGGCTTCCAACTAGAGGTCAAACTTCTCGCATTCGGATCTAATTCACCACTAGATCAAGAACCATTTTGTCCTCTATTTTTTTTTTAACTTTGCTTACATTTACGTTTGCATTTAAGTTTACGTTTACATCTGGTAATAAAATAATATTTATTCAAGTAAAATAAATGAGAAAATTTAGCTGGCATAATAATTGTAATTTTAGAACGACTATCAGTCTCCTTTTTATTTCTGTCAAGTAATCAAACTCTTTCTTATATACTATAAAATTAAATTGAATATTATATGAAATAATGATAAGTTCTATTCAATATGCTAGTTAATAGCTTTGTCACCAATTTTGTTTTTTTTTTTCTTGTAAAATGAGCGGGAAATCCTCAAGGGAATATCGAATCTGAAACGACTGACAAATTTTGGAAATTGCACCAGTCAAATCAATTAGTGTACACGTAGAAGAATTGGTGTCAATAATAAAGAAGATGTTCCTCTCAGTTTAACGAGAAGTAACGGAGGAGTTTCAGGTATATTTGCTTTTTCCTTGAAATTGTTATGGACAGAATAAGTCAGTTGCATGATGAGCTTCCTTTGAGGATATTGTCATTACTTCCTACCACGAAAGATGTTGTGGCAACAATGGTTTTGTCGAAACGATGGCAGTTTCTTTGGATGTTTGTTCCGAAACTCGTGTACGACGATAGCTACCAAAACATTGAGTACGGGAAGTTTTCACGGTTTGTAGACCGGTCTTTGTTTGTGCACAAGGCTCCACTTATCGGAACTCTGGATTTCAAGCTTGGTAAAACCTGTGGTGCTGAAGATATTGCAGTTTGGATTAGAGCTGCAGAGAAATGCTCTGTGGGTGAGCTTATTATCAAGATTGATGCTTCTTCGAGTATTAGAAGAGATCCAGCCACACTTCCGAGGAGCTTGTACACAGGGTGTAGAATGCTTGTGGCATTGAGTCTAAAAGCTATTCTTGTGGATGATGTTACTTCCCCAATCTCTTTCCCATCCCTCAAAAGATTGAGCCTTTTTTCCGTGAAGTACCCAGGTGATGAATTTCTTGAAGAATTGGTTGTGGACCAATGTCGAGATGACAATGTGACAATTTTCGACGTTAGATCGCCTTCTCTAAAGAGTTTATCCATGTATACATCAGAAGACAGAGATACAGATGATGCATATGGGTTTGTGATAGATGCTCCTTCTTTGGAGTTGTTGGAGATTCATGATCATACGGGTGGGTTTTGTGTCATTGATAATGAAATGCCTATGATTGTGTGGGCAGATGTTGACATCTCTCATAGTCATTCTGGGAAGATTCTGGGTTCTATTACTTCAGTCATCTATGTTTACCAACCTCAGAGGTAGATTCTTGTTAATTGTAAGTTATTGCTTTGTCATTAACATTGCTTGTGTGCTTATTATGTCTTTGTATTCACATCTGCACATTGGCTGAACCTACTTATGCGTGTGCTTGGAGATTCCCCTAACTTACGAGATCTCAAAATTGATCAGGTATATTTCAAACCCATTTCATTTTTGTGTCTTTGAACCAGATTATATATTTTTCCAATTCATTCATTTCTGTAATGTTTTTCTTCTCAGTACCATGGCCTTCAGGCTCATCAATCGAGCCCGTGCTGGATTGAACCGAGTTCAGTTCCAGAATGTTTGTTGTCGAGTCTTGAAACTCTCGAATGGGTAGACTATGAAGGAACGGAAGAAGAGAAAGAAGTGGTGGAATATATCTTAAGAAACGGAAGCTGTTTAAACAATGTAACTATCTCCTCCAAATCCACCGACCGTGATAAGAAACTCGAGATGATTATGGAGTTGACATTGTCGATCAGGCGTTCACCAACCTGTCAGCTTGCATTCAAGTGAAGCTACGGTCAAGACATGGCAAGACACATCGTGTTGGTTCGTGTTTTGGTCTTGATCTTAGATAAGCTTTTTATGTTTTGTTTTCCTTCCAAATTTAGCTCTTTGAAATTCTTATTTTCTCTCTCTATCTAAGACTCTGCGTACTGTTTTTGCTTCATTTTCAACTATCCTACATTATAATCTTTGATCTTATCGTTTTTGCTTAATTTTCAATTCGCTTTTACATGAATACTCCACAAACTGGGCTTGTTTATTGAATGTTTAGAGACCTTTGGATCTATAACGGTCACAAATCAAATATTAAGGACAAAAAATTTCGACTTAAATGACTTTTTTTTACCAAATGAAATCGTGATTTAGTCAATGAGTTTTGTTTACAGTTACACAAATGTGTACTATCTTTTTTGGAATCCGGGGATGTGCGGTGAAAAAGAAATGCTGTTATAGATTAGACCAAAATCGGATTAGTCCGAATTATTTTACCATTCATAAGTTCGTATTAATCCACAACGAACTAGAAAAAGTAGTTTGTTCCATTATATAATTTTGATCTTGTTGTTTACTAATTTTGAGAAACCAAACTTTATATATTCTCTTTGTTCCATTATATAAGATGTTTTAGAAGTTTTTTTGTTTTTTTTTTGTTTTTTTTCTTTCAAGTTTCTATGCATATTTTATACTTATTTAATATGTTATGACCATATATATTCTGCAATACTTTTTATTATTTGTTAATTTTTTAATTAACAATATTTATGTAGAAAATAAAAAAAAAATATTTATGGTTTCTTAAATTTTGTGCTTTTAGCCTAAACATTTTATAAAATGAGACAGATGAAGTAATAAGATGTAAACAAATAGTTTATGTTACATAATTAAACTGTTTATTTAAAAAAACAAATTGATATTTAAACGATTAACAATTTGTGTTAGAGAAAATTATTAAAATACAACATATTTACCAAATGGCCGTGTATAGCACATGAAACGTATTGGACCAATTAACTTCTTATTTATTCTCCATTTATTATGTTGTATTTCGATTTGATTTTGGATTTTGTTCAAAATGCAAAAATTATTGCTAAATTTAATCAAAGTAATATGGATTTGGTAAAATTTCTTTTATGTATAAGCAAGCAAAATATATGGAAAATATTTATGTTATTTTTCAAAATTGATTAAATTAATTTATTTTGGATTTAGGACATCTCCATCTATGAAAACTTCATAGAGTTTTTCAAACAACAAAAAAATTAATATTTTAATATAATTTAGTTATATTACTAAATTTTAAATCATAAATATAAAAAGAAACAATTATGTGATAACAAATACTAAACGGGTTCTCATGAGTTTTTCAAAAATTCTCTCATTAGAAAATCTCATTTCNATGAGAAGTGTAAGAATATCACCAATCCCTTTCGTGCTTTCTTTTTCCTTTTTTTTTTTTTTTTTTTTATTATTTTACTATTTAAAATTGTGAGATACTAATACAAAAACGTACTAATTATAGAGATGTTCTTATACTTGTATTTAAAACTGACAACAACATGCATCAGTAGTACACACACCATAAGAATAACCATGATCTCTACAATAAGTAACACAGTCGCCTACTCCACCACGACATATATATGCTCCATGGAAGCATTGTCGCTCCATCTGCTTTATCTCATAACCTATTCATTAATAAAAATTATTAATCCAATGTGTACATTCATTAGAAAACACAAAACAAAATCTTGTTCATAATTATAAAGTGAGGATATAAGAAAAAAATTACCTTGAGTACTAGGAGTTATCGTACGACAATGAACTGAAGATATTATAAAGAGAAGAGTGAAAACAAATGCGACTAAAGTTCTTATGGTGATAGCCATTTTTACTGTAATATTCTCTTAACTTTTTGATGAAATTGTAATTGTTTAGACTGAGTATATATAGTGACACATATTAGAGATCTCATTTATGATAATAGGGATTTGATTGACCGATATCATCTCCCTCTATAATTCTCATTAAGTGTAAATTATTTGGTCTTCCATTCTTGCACATATTCTTTCTCTGTAAATGTATCCCTCCTCTCAATAATAAAATCATCTCTTCTACAAAACTTATAACACACATACGTAAAAAGGTAATTTTCCTGGTCATAAAAAGAACATAATCTTTCAATTTTATTTACTTATAGATTTATAGTCAAAATTTACTTATAGAATTATTGTCAAAAGAAAACACATGTTGACCAAAAAGATTGTTTACCTAATTACGTTCGAACATTGATGAGATGGTATTTATTATTTTATTCATAGTTATATTTTGAATAAGTAATCAGATTGATTCTAAACCACTGAGAACGGAACACACTTAATTTTCACATTTAATTATATCGATCTTCTACTATCACACCAAAATGACAATTATTTTCACATTAATTCTTTCATTTCTTTTGTTCGGCCGAATACATTAGCAATGAGGAAGATTGCTTTCAAGACATGACCCGGTTCAAACTAGAGTGACCCAGTCCGAACTCTTTAATTACCTTATTCAAGCAATTTTAGTCTATCTTAAAATCCAAATTTTTACTCTAGAAACTATCTATTTGTGATCTAAACACTTGTGTTCTCAACATTTGGAATGCATATTAGTGAAGATTTCATATCACTTCTCTTTAATGTTTACTTTTTTTCTTTGATAAATTCTCTAATGTTTACTTAATCTTGTATTTAATTTCACCTTTGTTTATTGCTATGTTTATGATCATAAGTGAGTAGGTTTTTTTATTAGGTCTTTGGTTAGGTTAAAGAAATTAGTTTTCAAGGGTTTTTATTGGTTTAAACTATTTCTAGTGTAGCAATCTTTCGATATTTGTAGAGTTCGACTCCAACAATATACTACAAAGATGTATACAGTAATACAGATAATATTTCGAATCTAAAATTTGACATATCACTCCCCATTATCTAAATATTAAATTTAAAAGAAAAAAAAAATAAGATTTGACCTTTTTGTTATTTAGTATTTACAGAATGTTGGCAAAAGAAACAAGACTTTTTAGTCTTTTGGGTCTCCGGGTAATCAAAAGCCAAGACAATTTCCGAGAAAACGTATGCAGCTGTCTTACATTACATGAGACAAGTACAATCAACAATTTCATGATTTTGTTTGTACAATAATGGTTTCAAAAGTCTACTCAATTAGTCTTAGCATATACTTTCATGGAAATGCTTGAAAGGTAAAATAATACTCCCTCTGTTTCATATTAAGTGATGTTTAAGCCAATTTTTTTTGT
>OVAY01001768.1:0-24790 GCA_900406395.1 Kernera saxatilis | reverse complement strand
TCATTTGAGACAACCATCCAAGACACAATTGCTGGATATACGGAGTTCCAATGACAAAGTTTTCAACAACTTTGCCCAGGTGCTTTTGACCAAGCTGACTACGATGAATGGAAAAAGGCAGAGGCCATATTCCTTGCTCTAGGTATTCCAAAGGGCACTAAATTTTATTGGGCATGCCTAAATACACTGAAAGAGTTAGAATTTTGGCGTAAGTATTTAATTGACATTGCTGGAAGCATCGACGAGGATAAGCTACAACTCATAGAAGCTATGACAGGTGTTTCACGGAACAATCAAGATGTGCCAAAACAGTTAGGTTTAAGCCAATCATTTGGAAGTTCACATTTAGGAGAGCTATCATCTGGTAGTCCATCTTCTGGAGGGAACAATTCAGGAGGTGGAGGGAACAATTCAGGAGGATTATGGGCCTCCGGCTTTCAGCAGTGGGGCACACCGCCAAATGCTCAGCAATGGTGTTCTCCCCAACCTGGTCAACAATGGGGAGCACCACCAAATGAGCAACAATATGGCACACCACCAAATGCTCAACAATGGGGTACACCACCAAATGCTTCACAGTGGGGGCTTTCACCAAACTTTCAAGCTTAAGTTTCACCATCAAACTTTCACCCAAGATGCCAGACAAAAAATTTTCAACTAGACAGTTCATCAGGGACGACTCCAACCAATGTTCAATATGGATTTTCAGTTGGAGGTCAAGTAGAAAGCACGAGGACTACATAACAAAAAATTTCACCAAGCGCTCAACAAACAACATCGTGCGGTCTGGATTTCACAAACTATTTTGAAACTGGACCCATTTCTCAAACACATAGACCAGGAGGTATATTCAATATATGGGGTACTCCACATGGAACCAATACAAATCTAAACGAAAGTCATCAAAGTTATTCAGAAGACGAAGATTAAATTATGGCAGTCACGTTTTATCATTCTCGTTTATGAAATAATAATTTGTGATGTTATTTTTCAATTTCAACATTTTGTGTAATTGTTTAATATAAATTTATCTTTGTCTAATGATGTGCTTTATCTCATGATTAAAAATTTCAGGCTTTTCGATTGTGTCAGTTACGAGCACTAAGCATCCACAACTTAAGCTACGAAGAGAGAATTGAATTATAGAATTTGAAAATGAGCAATTTGTAGAGTTAATAATTCAACCAACTTTGACTTACTATCATCGCTATTTTGAAAGAGCACCGGTCTAAACCGATGGAGGTTTGGGATGGAGGAATATTTGGCGTCGACTACAACAAGATGATGCTGCTTGTTTTCAGTTACTCTGAATGTCACTTCCATGTTTCACAGCATTGTGTGATACGCTACAAACAAATTACGGTCTACAACCAACATTAAATATAAGCATTGAAGAAAGTGTGGCTATGTTTCTACGAATATGTGGGCACAATGAAGTTCAAAGAGATGTTGGTTTGAGATTTGGCCGAAATCAGGAGACTGTGCAGAGAAAATTTATTGAAGTTCTTACGGCGACTGAATTAATGGCATGTGATTATATAAGAACTCCGACAAGAGAAAAGCTATAGAGAATTCCTGAAAGACTTCAACTAGATCGCACATACTGGCCATATTTCAGTGGATTTGTTGGAGCTATGGATGGGACTCATGTATGCGTAAAAGTGATGCCTGAGTTACAAGGAATGTATTGGAATCGACATGATAATGCATCCTTGAACATCATGGCAATATGTGATTTGAATATGTTATTCACGTATATTTGGAATGGAGCACCTGGATCATGCCACGATACGGCTGGTTTGAGAATGGCACAACAAAGCGATTCTGAATTTCCTTTGCCACCGCCAGAAAAGTATTATCTCGTTGATTCTGGATATCCAAACAAACATGGATTTTGGCTCCTTATAGATCTTCACGAAATGGAGTTGTGAGATACCATATGTCCCAGTTCAATTCTGGTCCTGCTCCTAGGAATAAACATGAACTCTTCAATCGCTATCATGCGTCTTTGCATTCTGTTATCGAGAGAACTTTTGGAGTTTGGAAGAAAAAGTGAAAGATTCTTTCTGATTTTCCAAGATATGGTATTAACGTCCAAAAGAGAGTGGTGATGGCTACAATGGGATTACATAATTTTATCAAAATCTCAAATTTCTCAGATGCATATTTTGCATATGTGATGACAGAGACATGAATGAACAACAGAGATTTTGAATCTGATTTAGTTGATATGGAAATAGCAGAGGTAGCAGATGGGTAATAGATGGCACAAATAAGAGACAAAATTGCAAATATGTTGTGGCTCAATCAAAGTACTCAATAGTATTTTACTTCATTTATTATGAATTATCGTTTTACTTGATTAAGCAATATATATATATATATATCAAAATATTAAACTTTGGATATTTAAAGTTTATAAATATATGAAAATATTATTTCATTAACACAAAATAAACGATGTAATTTACAATTATACTACTTATATATATATATATATATATATATATATATTTTTAATATATTTATCTATAATATGTACTCCGCACCGCATTCACCATTCAAATATTTTATTGTGTACCGCAAGTTTATATTTTACCAATCAAATATCATTACGCACCATATAAAGTTTATTTTTTACCAATCAAATATCATTACGCACCACTTATTTTATACTACCCGCACTTGTCCCGTAAATATATTTTTCCTGCACGTACCGCAGTTGAACCGCACTGCACTCTAAAACCGTTTTTTCCGCACAACCAAATACGCTGTCACCATTCGAAGCCTAAGTCTATCAAATTTAAGTAAATATATGGCAAAAAAAAGGGACGTTTACACTCTAAGACACTTTTGAAAAAGATTTAACATCTAGACACACTTGTAAACTTAGGGCACTTATACCACTGTTGTAAAAAAATTAATACCATCCTACCCTCTGATGAGAAGAGGTGAAACACGAGAGAACTAGATCAGAAAGAATGATATTTGAAATTTAGTTAAGGATGATATGTTGTTGACCGTTAGTTTGGTAACAAAAAAATGAGATTGGATGGTCGAGATGAAAAGTAGTATTTCAATCTTAATTTTAAATCTTCCCCTCCTTGCTTTCTCCATATTCTTTCTATTTAATTTTTATATTTTTTTTTCATTTATTCTTAACCCCATCTTATTTGTTTTTTTATTTTCTATATTTTGAGAAAAATAAAATAATTTTTTTTTACACTTTCAATTATAATTCTTTTTTCTCTGTATTTTGATATCCATTTTATTATATTTGTGGACGTTTTGTGTGTTAAAGATGGACAATGCATTATGGATGATCATGTATGGATGTAGTGGTGTGGATCGGATTTTGACACTTTTCTTCACCAATTCAATCTAATTCCTAAAATTCAATCAACCTTAAACCACAAGAACATGTGTAGTCAAATAAATTTGCAGGTAAACCAATTTTTAGTAATAAACAAGATACAAAATCATCATGGACAAACATTTTCGAAAATCATTCGTATACATTAATTCGTGGACAGTGACTCGTGGATGATTATATATGGATGGAGTGGTGTGGATCAGATTTTGATATTTTTCTTCGCCAATTCAATTCAATTCCTAAAATCCAATCAACTTTAAACCACAAGAATATGTGTAGTAAAATAAAATCGCAGGTAAACCAATTTTTAGTAATAAACTAGATACAAAATCATCATGGACAAACATTTTTGAAAATTATTCGTAGACATTGACTCGTGGATAGTGCCTCGTGGATGACCATGTATGGATAGAGTGGTGTGGATCAGATTTTGACACTTTTATTAACCAATTCAATCCAATTCCTAAAATTCAATCAACTTTAAACCACAAAAAATATGTGTAGTAAAATAAATTTGCAGGTAAACCAATTTTTAGTAATAAACTATATACAAAATCATCATGAACAATTATTTTTGAAAATTATTCGTAAACATTGATTCATGGACAATGCCTCGTGGATGGCCATGTATGGATAGAATGGTGTGGATCATATTTTGACACTTTTATTCACCAATTCAATCCAATTTCTAAAATTCAATCAACCTTAAACCACAAGAATACGTGTAGTCATATAAATTCGCAGGTGAACTAATTTTTAGTAATAATTTAGAAGATAAAATCATCATCGACAAATATTTTTGAAAATTATTAGTAAGCTCTTATCACTCTTTGTACGTATTTATATCGAGAGTAATAACCAAATGTTCGATGAACATAATGTCATGGACGAGTTTCGATGGACAAGTTATCATGAATATTTTTAGTGTTAATAATTGGATATAATTAGTGTATCTATAGATGATAAAATCAAGTAGTTTCTTGTTTTAACAAGTAATTAATGTTAATTTGTATCCATGATTATATATGCATAATATAAATTATGATAGAGAACTAAGCAACAAACACATTTTCGGTATAATTTTTTGTGTATAATAATTTATAGATAACAATTTATAGATAATAAACGTAAAAAAAATACACATTCTAATCTTATCAGTCTTCTTTTTTTTTTTTTGACAATCTTATCGGTCTTCATCTTCTCCACAATAGACATAATCTTATTCCAAATAGTATCAATTTTTCATTCTTTATTTTCAATCAGTAAATGGTAAATTGTTTTTTTTTAAGTACATGTTAAATTAAGAAGAAGACAAAAGAAAGACGGAAAAAGACAAAATGATTTGACCAACTAAAAAAAAAGAAACGAAAAAATGGTAGTAGAGGGTAACTAAATGAAGGGTAGTAGAGGGTTAGATTTGTAATCAACCAAGATAAAAGTGTGTCAAATATCAAAAGTGCCTCTCTATGTAATAAATTGTTGAAAAAGTGTGTTAGGATGTAAATATCTCCAAAAAAAAATTATCGATAATAAGTAGGTTGCTTCATGTAATACCGATAAAATAAATTTGTCTTATGACAAAATCGTAATTTTTGATTTTTTTCTGAGTTGGAAAATAAAGTAATGACATTCATAAATTAAACATTAGTCTCATATTTATCACTAACAAGCATACTAACTTGTTTCCGAGTCTCTTGGACCTTACCATAACATCAATTCTTAGCCAAAAAACCACAAAATGAGAGAAGGAAAAGAAAAATCAGATGAATTGGATCATGCATTTTGATGAAACTCTGGGGAGGGCCTTTAGAGTAGCTCGCAAGTACTTGTTGTCCTCCTTAACACCAATTTTCACAGTTTCAAGACATTTCAATCTTCCCAAGAAATGCCTCATTTGTTTCAGCTCTCTAAAACTTCCTCCATACCCCGAAATCTCTAGCACTTTGAGTCGACATGCCGATAAACAACATATTCCCTTGCTAAGGCAAGCGCATGCATTTCCACATCTACTAGTAACTCCGTGCAGAAGCCCCTAAAAGAATAACAAACCACACATGATATTAACATGTTTATATAACAGCAAAAAAAAAAAAACATTGTGTGTTAATATGTCAAAAGCATTTAATTTTGATACTTTGATAGCTAGAGTTTGTGGATTTGGAGATTTATTTAGCACAAGAGGCAATGCTTGCCATCCTGTTTCCTTGTCGCTCTCAATAGATAGATTAATGAGGTTGTTGAAGACCGGCATGTTATCGCAGCAGAAGAAAAACGCCTGAATTTAAAATCACAACCAAGAACACATATGTAGAAATAAAACAAATGGTAGCTAAAATTTCGAAAACAACCAGCCATAGCAGAACTGACCTCAAGAGAATCGGGAGAGAGGTGAAGGGTCTCAACGTTGCGTATCCCCGCAACCAGATTTGTAACATCACCGACACATGGTAAAAAAAATTCTCAAAATCCTCATAAAAATCATAATCATCTTCATAAAAACCATCATCATAAAAGACAGTTGACTCCCACAATCTTAAGTCCAATCTAGCTTCGACAAGCGAATCCAAACCATCAACAGTAGTATAGCCCTTGGAGACTAGAGCAGAATAGTCAAGAAACACAAGATTCGGTGTCTTGAACAAAACTTCGTCTTCATAAGCCCATTTGTAATCAGGAAGATTGAAAAATATCGTGAGGCGCTTGATGGATTCACTCGACACGGACCTCTTCCAAGTTGGCGGTTCATCACAGCCATCGCGTATAAATAATTCTTCGAGCAAGGGGCAACCATAGATGAGCCACTCATACAGTGCTGGATCAGCCACAACTTTACCGAGAGAAAGGATCTTGAGCGCTGGGAAAAACACTGTGCCCTTAGGGGGAACACGCCCAAGAATAGTTGTATCGGATAGTAGTGTGAGTTTAACCAATGTGTTGCTGCTCAAGAAGATCCCTATATCCAGAGAATGATTATATTGGCATCGCAATTGTAGCTCCAAGCAGCCGCGTTCGAGTGCAGTGCCAATCCAACGGTTAACAAGAGATGTTTCATAGTCGCCATTCAGAGAGAGCCTCTTGATGGGACAAGTGTTCTTCAAAAGAATCAATGTTTTCTCCATGAAATCTGAAAAGCCATTACCACCTGAAGTTGCTGAGGCTTCAAAATCAAAGCTGTCTACAAGAAGGAGCAGATTCCTCCACCTCTTAGACATAACTGATGTGGAAACAACAACTTTTGTCTGTAGTAAAGACAGGATTTTGCCAAGAATCTCATCTGGCAAACTGCTGATGGAATCTCAACAACCCATAGAAACAGGCATTGACCCTTTCCTTCCGCTTGCAATTCTTAGATTAGAGTTTTAATACAAAAAATAATACAACATCAGTTATGTCCGAATCTCAAAAAAGAAAATCCTGACAAGAGGAAGTAAGGTGAGATCAGAGAACATCCGAGAGCAATATATGAAAATGATCAGTTACCAATATATTATGAATAGATGATCTTCAATTAACCTAGCTAAACGGAAGGGAAAATAATTACTTGATAATCACTCTACATTAATTTCTGATTCAAGATCGAGAAAATGAATGAAATATAATAAAACTTACTCTAAAACCAGACGAGGGATGTGAAATCAGGATTGGTCTAACAGGAAGATCGAAGCATCGGGAAAGCTCTTTATCGACTAAACAAAGATTTGAGTTCACCGATGCATGTCTTAAACCTTTTTATGTTCTTAGATATGAATTAATTACTTCAATATATTTTACCTTATAAAAGAGAAATTTTGTTAAATAGCAAATATTAATAGAAATTAAAAAGATAATACTTTTTTTTATTTCTAGAAATTAAAAAGATAATACTTACTGAAAAACATTTATTTCTTATTTAAATAAATAAATACTAATTAACATATATTATGCTTTGGAAAAAATCATCAATTAAAAGTAAATGTGTTTATTCTTTTTGGAATTAAAGGTAAAATTATATTCAAACAAAAAAAGTTTTTTTTACAATGAATGCAACAGATTTTTTTTTTTTTTATCATAATGATTAGATTACATTGAAATTTGAATTTGAGTTTGATTCCAAGTTTTGATGGTGATGATTCGGGCTTGACAAAAAGGGCTTGTGGCGAATTATATACTAAGGTTACTCAAACTAAAATAAAAACCGTCCAAGCCCAAAAAAAAAAATGATTCCCACGCCTACACATTCTTTTGTCTATCGTACAACTCCTCAAAACGTTTTGGTTGATCTCCATAGTTTTCTTTATGCTTCGACATATTAGTTTAGATTGTGATTGTAATACTTTCTGACGGGACAGAACAGAAGGTTTTGAGACAAAGAACGTTGGTGGAGAAAGAATACGATTTCTTGAAAAAAAAATATATACAAGGCCTCGTCCAAGTTTAGTTGAACCGGATTATTTATTATGCCCTTGATTTAACACTAGGAAATGAGTATATCATAAGTATACTCAAACTTAAAACCATCGAGTCCCTTAAAAAAAGAAAAGGATTCCAGTCCTATACACATTTCTTCGACCAACATACAAGTCCTCGACAAACGTTTGTTTGAGCATACAATTTTTAATTTATGTAACTCAACATAATCGTTTTAAATGCATTTAAAAAGCGTTCTGTGGAGACATAATAGCCGGTGCTTTGACACAAAATACGTTCGTGGATAAAGAAACTCAGTATCTCGATAAAACAAACACATGTCCTCAACCAAGTTCCGATGAGCTGAGTTCTTTACTGTTCACTAGACCTAACGCCAGGAAATGAGTATATAATAAGGCTACTCAAAGAAAAATAAAAACAGATCCTATACGGATCAAAAACGAAAGTCTATATCCTAAAAAAGTTAGATTTGAATGATATTTATTAGGACAAACAAGAATGAGTGATTCAAAGCTAAAATTAGAAATATATTTTGTTTGTTTAACATTCATTCAAAGAAAATTCAAACATAATTTAAAAAAGTCCAAACAGGAAGTTGAATCTAGTCCAAAAGAAGTAATATATTGGAATGTTATTCATTAAGTCAAACAAGAATGAGTACATCAAGAAATATGCTATAGGAGAAGATGAAGTTATAAGGAGCAGTATTTTTTACTTACTTCGCACTCCCTCGGAGAAACTTTAAATATATTATCAAAAAGATCAACCGTGAAGTTGAATCTAGTAAGAAAATATTATAAACAGATCAAAAACAAAAGTTTATAGCCAAAAAGAGTTAATATTCAATTTTTATTGATAAAAAAAACAAGAATATGTGATGTGTCAAGAAATATGCTATAGGAGAAGCTATAGTTATAAGGACAAGTATCTTTTATCTGTTTAGTGCTAGGGATAATTTTATCACTTATAAAAGTCTATAGTTATTTTTGTAGCATAGCATATTTGGAAAAGACTAAATAACATTCTAAATAATTAGGGATAAAGATTCCCGAGATTTGCGAAAACTATCGAGATATTCGGAATGGATAAACTCCAAAGAATTATTTAATAATTAATTTCTATTGCGATAAAATATGAGATAAACATGATGCATTCCCTATATAAGAGGAGCTCAAAACCCCTAGAAAGAGGATTCACTCGACTTTAACGAAGAACTTGAGAACTACGGTTCAAAGCGACTAGATCATCCGAAAGACAAGGGATCTTACAATCGACATCTGAATCTCTGAAGGTCTTCTACTGAAAGTCATTAAAAACACTCAATTCGTTGTAATTCGAAGATTATATATCAATAAAGAATATATTTTTCTCATATTGTTCCGTAGAACTGTCTATAGTCGAACCAGTTAAAATTTGCCCAAACATTTAGTATTCTTTTGGAGAAACTTCAAATATTTTATCAAAATGACAAAACGGGAAGCTGAATCAAGTAAAAAAGGTCGTATAGATATCCTAAAAAAAAGTCATTAGTTATTGATTAAAAGCACAAGAATGAGTTATGCATCAAGAAATATGAAATAGGAGAAGTTTTTTAGCATTTCGTGGGAGAAACATATACTATCAAAAAAAGGAGACGCGAAGTTGAATTTAGTCAAAAGGTCCAATACATATCAAAACTGAAAGTCCGTTCCCAAAAAAAGTAAGATTGAAATGTTATTGATCAAGACAAACAAGAATGAGTGATGCGTCAAAAAATATGCTATTGAAAAAGCTAAAGTTCTAAGGAGAATTATGTTCTACTTGTTTGGCACTCCTTGGGAGTAAATTCAAAAATGTCAAAAAAACGTTCAACTTTCAAAAATACTCAAAAAATGCACTAACTATCACGTGAGAAGACTAAATCCTCAACTCGTGTTGACCATTATTTTTATTCCTCAATTTTCGTTGACTAGGCTAATTTAGGCACGTGAATTGTTTAAACGTTTGTATAAACGCATTTTTTTAGTCTTAATAGAAATTAATAACTGAGTTTAATCCTATTAATCGTCGCTGTTTTTAATTTAGGCGTTAATCTACGGCATGCCTAAATTAACATCGTCAACAAAAGTTGAGGATTAAAAACAATGGTCAACACGAGTTGAAGATTTAATCTTCTCACGTGAGAGCTGACACATTTTTTGTGTATTTTTGAAAGTTGAGCATTTTTTGATATTTTTCCAATTGTTTACGTGCTATAGTATGCCGATATATTTGAACCATGTTTTATAGCATATAATCAATTGAATTTATATACAACTTTTATATTTAAATAGGCACAGAAGATTGTTTCATTAATCATCATGCAAACATGTCTTACACAAACATCAAAAGACAGACATCATACCAAAACAAGTCTTACAAAACATAAAGTCTTAACATCTTGCCGCCAAGTCTTAAAAAAAAATAAACTAAACATAGAAACAAAGAAATTACTTCATCCTCTGAACTTGGCAGTACTCTCACTACCTCCATATCTGATACTATGTAAATCTAGTTGACTGATATAATGTAAATCTAGTTGACTGATATAATGTAAATCTATAGTTTTTAATAATATTTTCAATGCTTTATTTTGGTGTTTTAATGGTTTTTAACCTCATGAAGTAGTTTTATATTCTATATATAGTGTTTTGAGTCTTAGTAGGTTCATTGGAAGAAAATATACAAAAATGGGCAAAACTCAGATGGAGAGCAACGCGGAAGTGTTAGAAGTATGCCATCCGTTTGAGGTCTTTCCGAAGTCCAATTTTAATGAAATTTGGTGACAAGCTATCCCTATGAATTAACTTTCCAATGCAGTTGACCTAGACAGATTTGGATCTGTGGTTGAAAAAGTTTTAGTGACGAGTTGTCCAGCAGACCGGCCAAATGGATCGGGCAGAGAATTGAAGACCAAGATCGGTCCTCTACCCCATCCAACTTTAGGCTTACGAATTGGAATCCTTCTCTGAAGGACCGGTCATGGGGACCGGCCATAAAGCCTCCTCCCATGACCGGTCCTGTCCTTCTCTCAACCCGACCTCAATCTCGCGGAAGACCGGGTGCGAGGACCGGTCACGAATCCTTCAAATCCTGACCGGTCCTCCAAGCTTCTCCAAAGCAACCCACAATTTTCACTTCTCAGGCAGGAGACCGGTCACGAGGACCGGGCATAGGGCCTTGTTTCGTGACCGGTCCACAGGAAGATTCACACAAAGATTCAGTCTTATCTCGTCCAATCACTTCACAACCGTTTTTTTTTAAGACATAGCAATATATATTTATTCTTAGCTTCTTGAACAAGAGATCCACCCCTTTAGAGTTTAGAAAATTTTTATTTACGATTTTAATAAGAGATCCAAGCTCCAAAGATAGCATAACTCAACTCTGCACTTGATTCAAGATAGAAGAACTCAACTCTGCACTTGTTCTAATTAATTTTTCAATACTCGACGAGAAGAATTTGAACTAATTGGACAAACTTAGAGTTTTTAAAAAAAAAAAATTTTAATATAGTTTTATTATTTTAGTTGTATAACAATTTGCAGCCTGAAATTTTATTTCTTGCAGTAGAAATATATACAGTAATATATTAAAATAACAATCTCAATACAAAAAAAATTATAAAAGTCGAGTCTAATTTTATCAGTTTAGAACCAAAAAAAATATTTTTTTTTGCCATGTGGCATATGACTCAGCAAAATTGTATATGTGGCATATGAATCAATAGAAACGATACACGTAGCATTTGATTCATCATGGTTGACTAACACTATTTCGATCAATGCTGATTTTGGTACAAGTATGATAGTTTAGGTAGTTAATTTGAAAACATGTTTAGTTCAGGTTGGAATCGGCACTATATCAACGTTGATGTATAAAAAGGCACCGACCAAATTGTTCAGGTATAAACTTTTCCCTCTCTTTACTTTGTCATTTTTCTTATTGAATGCAATCCGTTTTCATTATAATTTTGCTTTCTTTTATATATCTGTTAGAGTAGTTTTTTAGTTAGGCTTAGTGGAATTCAAAGAGAATTCATGGATTGTTAGATCTAAGGTCAAATACAGAGGGATATCATCATAGTTCTTCGTCTAGTCTTGTTTTTATGCTGTTAGCTAACTTGATAACCTAGCTACTGTTCTTAGGTGCGTTTACATTCCAAAAGTCTAGTAAGTGACCTGATCTATTCTAGATGAATTAGGAGTTATAACCAACGAGAGTTAAGTTATAGACTTTAGTAAACATATCGAATCTTGTTCATGTTAAAGCATATCATTCTATCTAACGACATGCGAGAGTTTAGACTTTAGGTAGTGAGATATAGGGGTTGGAGCTACGAGAGTGGAAAGACTTTATAGTTAAGTGAATTTTAGTTAAGAACGTGGCTTAACCACATCCTTTTGATAGACCTAATGATTGATAGTGTAGTTTCGTGACAACTTTTTTGGTTATTGGCTTAGCTTTTTATTAATCTCATATTCTCCTAGTGCAACATCCTTACAGTCCTTTGGGTTTGATAACCCTTTGTATTACGTCGCTGTTATACACTTGCAACAGTGGTCTTAGGGAAAACCTAAGCACTATAATAGACAGATACACAAAAAGAAAACAAAAGTTATACATGTTATATCGCCAAAATCATATATACATATGAACAAGGTCTTTTACCTCCCAACACTGAAAAAAATGTGATGTTTCTTCACCAACACTAACGATGCTCTTCAATAAAAAACCCTGACGCCAACCATATGCAAACAATATATGCTCGGATGTGGGTGAGAACTGCACAAAGAATCCCAATTAACACCAAACGGTTCCTGTCTACAACACATAATTTATAGAACTGAATCAAATTATTCTCAAAAGGTTGACTGACTAACCTGAAGTAAGTTTGCCTACAAAGAACGACACGAGGTATTGTAAATAGACATATGTAGGGTTTCAATTGTGTATATGGATCTTTGATATCATGTGACCACACTCTGAGTTTAACAGTACAATTGAGGTAGCAAGTTCAGAATGTTTTTTTTTTTGTCGAACTAAACTTGCGTTAAATCAAGAGAGTTTTATCTCCACTTGGAGAGAATACAAAAGCCCAGAGAGAGTCGAGAACACCAAGGCAACCAGCAACATGGTGGAGCACAAGGGAAAGTACAAACAACAACAATAACTCAAATAGAGATAAATGGATAAATGGGAGCACACAAGCTCAACCAAAAGGGATAAAAGGGAGCACACAAGCTCAATAAAAGTGAACTCGAGAAAAAAACAAACTTTGCCGTCTTGAACGAGACCACCGAGAGGAAGGATCAAAGCCTCCGAAGTCAAGAAGATTATCCCGTCACCAACATCAACTGCAAAATGAGAAACGAATAGCCTCATGGCTTCAGTTCTGAATAGAACAACCTTCGACACAAGCTCCCTGATATAATACCACTCACAACAAGTGAAATATATGGGAGGATAAGAGGCTCCTTAAAGGAGTGATGTGGACTAGGAGAGTCCAAAACTAGAATCACTGGAACGGGGTTACTAAGAAGAGTTTTCTTTCTAATATGCCACATGGAAAGAAAACTCGAACCAATTACCGTCAATAAAAAGACGGATAGAAATCTGCATACTGCAGTAATGGAACGCACTGAGGCGATAAGAGTGTCTTCGTAGGACAACAAGGTGGAATCAACAGAAACCAAAACATTTATACTTGATTGCAATATACCCAAAATCCCTAAAACCGTTGCTGCCGATTCTCCGATAAACCTATAGCCATCCAATCTAGGAGGAACATAGTACAGAGAGAAGGAGCAAACCTAGAAAGGAAGGGCCACCGGCATAGGATCCACAAGAAGGGAGAGATCGGAGCACTCATGTGACATCGGTAGAGAGAATCCGGTAGCAGATAGTGTCATGGTGAAGATCAAGCAGAGAGGCGGAAAAACTACGCAGCAACGGTGAGAAGGTGAGATGGCTTGACGGACTGCGAGGCGGAGAGGTGGCAAAGCTTCGCAACGGCAAAGAAAATCAGAGAAGAACCTGCAAACTGCATAAAGGAATTATCTGGTGGCTAAAAGTGTGGCTGAAGGAGTGTCACCAGAGAGTACACGAGCACAAACACACGAAGGAAAGGCCAGAACTAGAAGAAGAAGACAAAGATCTAGATTTTGGAGGAGCGATAGAGGAGAGGAGACGGAGGAGGCGACAAGGACCGAGGGTAGGATAAGATCTGGTGGATAAGGAGGTTCAGGCGGGTCGGAAGGAGAGAGCACTTCGTGGAGAAAAAGAGAAGACTTTCCCAGCGGTGGATCTGTAGGAGGCCTCGGAAGCGCCTGAGAAGACGCAATCACCATCAAAGCAAAGGAAGAGGAGAAGAGGACCTTCAGGAGGAAGAGGAAAGGAAGATGGTGCAGCTGCAGAGGAAACTCATCAAAGCGACGATGGTGGCTTCTCGGGGAACGAGCTGGGAGAGAAAACCCCTAGGGCAAACTCTTCTTTTCTGTGTCGGCCCAAGTTCAGAGTGTTAAGCAAGAAGAATCTTCTTGTCATTGTGTCTAACAGTAAAGTCGCCTTTCTGAAGAAATTCATATATCTCAGGGCAAATGAGAGTGATTATGGCTCATTCATCAGTATCACAATAGCATCTTTCGGCTGCAATACAATAAACTAAAACCTCAATTCCACATGTTGCTCCAATTAATTAGCCAAAGATGATTTCTTAAACTTTTCATAGTTCTATGTAAAGATCTAGACATGGCTTTACCTTGTCTCCGGTTGTGTTTTTGTTTATGGAAAAGAGTATGTATTAAGGTCTGAACATGTATACATAAAAATATATATATATATACTAGTAAAAAATTTTCATATAGCTACGAATTAGCCACGATTTTGCCGTGGCTCTTCGGAAAAGCTACAAAAAAACCATGAAAAAAATAAAATAGACACGAAAAAAATAAGTCACGAAGCTATAGCCACGGAAAATATTTTAAGGCTTTTTCGTGGCTATAGCCTCAAGTCGACTTTTTCGTAGCTTATTCGTAGCTAGTTTGTAGCTAGTTCGTGGCTATATGAAATATTTTTACTAGTATATAAAGGCGGCCATATAAACATGCAGTTAAGTTGATCATACATTAAATAGTTGTTACAAAAACACCTTTTAGTATCACAAAAGTGAAAAGTTCAAAGAGGTATCTTCGGCAGAGGATAAACCTAGAAACCTTGGTTGCATGTTCTACTTAGCAATAATATGCATATAAGTAACAGTGAAAAATTTGATAGTTGCGCCACTACGAAAAGCCAGAACTCAAAATGCACCCAAATTAGACAAGGCCAACTAAGTAAAGATTTCTTATCTTCTAGTGTATATAACGAAGGCCCCAAATAAATGCTCACATAAAGGCTAAACTGACAGAGAAGACCTAGCAAATAATATAGAGGATATGGAGTAAGGGATATCTTAAATACTTACTTCAAGCGATTTGCCCCATATCGACCAGCAAATTGACTAAGTTTGGAGACAATGATAGGGTTGAAGCCATCAGTCGATGCACAATTACAAGCACTTGCTAACTCATGTCTAGTTGCTGTCAGCCGTAAATCAATAGCGCTCAGTAGCTCCATCCTGGAAAGGCACAAAATTGGGAAAAGATTTTGCATTACACTTTTGAAGAGTGAAAATGACATTTCTATATAATCAAGCAATGACAAGATCAAGCAGAAGACATGTTAATAGATTATTTGGACGAATATTTTTAATTGATCAAAGGTAAATATCATGAAGGGTCGAGATTTTACTTTGTCACATCAGCTGCTGGTGTAGTTTTTGTGCCATCTGAACAAAGAATTGTTTAGCCATATTCTAAAACGCAACTCTGCCATTCATAAGCTGCCTATAAATCCTATTCTCAAACTTATTTCTAGTGTTAGCTCATTGGTAATGGAGACATTCATTTTGTATACTACGTCTATACACGATTCTTTTCTAGTGTCCATGTACGACTTATCACCATTGTTATTAAATCCACCATTGTTACCATTAAAGCCATCTCTAACTCAAATCTCAACAATCATTCCATAATCGAATTAAGATCGATAAGTAAAGAGAGCAAGAAAGCGACAGACATACAACTATTAGCTGATAATGATGCTGAACAATGAATAGAACTAATCCAGCGACAGAGAAAAAATCATTACAACTCGACAATCTCCTTCAAGCTAGCCATCGGTTATCTGCCGGCCGCCACCTCATCTTTTGCTAATACTGAGACGAACACTAAGAATGGCGAAGGAGCTGAATCGGAGGATGGAGGTGGAAGAGACGGAAGCGGGTGGGGAGAGGTGGAACTTCCAAGTGCTCACAACACTAACCAACCAGAGCTGTTGTGGATGCTAAAATTCACACCCGAAATTTATGAAGATGGGATTAGGGAATTAGGGTCTAAATCCCACAAGAGTTTAAGCTAAAGATGAAGGACTTAATCGACGAATTGGATTGTATTGATAATATATTATGTCAAATACAAAAAGGGGAAATCTCGAAGGAGATGTGTTTGAGAGTGAATATGGGAGCTCGGAGAGCTTACAAGTGAGCTAAAGCTACTAGAGAGAATGATCTAGGATCGAATGTGTTCCGGAATTGAATGCTGAATCAGATGCCTTCTCTTCAGGTCTCCTCCTCTATTTAAAGCCGAGTTGCTTGCTCATCGAGGCTCCTAGATCTTTCCCAGATCTCCGGAAGCTGTTGGTATCTTCCTATGTTTTAGGGATCTCCCCTTGACCGGGCCCTATCTTCTCCCTTGAAGCCAATTCTCGCCATGGGCCGTTCTTCTTCACGGGCTCATGCATTGTCTTCTTCGACGGGCTCCGATGGGCGTCTTCGCTATGGACCGAATTTGTAGTGACAAATCCAGCTCCAACAAATGCCCCCATCACTTTTGAGTGAGCTATTGAACTCAAAGGGCGGGAAACATTGCGAGTATCTCCCGACGAGATGCGATCTCGAATTATACGGAAAATGTTGTGAAGATCTCCCGACGAGCTATAATTGCGGGCTCTTTTATTTTCTTTGCCTGTTTTGTTTATAACTGATTTGCATTTATCTAAAATCGAACGGCTGAGACGCTAGATTCCATGCTTCAGATCTTATTGGATAAGATCGAAATATTTTTCGCTTCTTTGTATATTTCTCGCTTCTTTGTTTTTTTTTTTTTGAAAAAAATCTGGAGAGATATTTAGCGCATGATCGAACGGTTGAGATGCAACAAATTCGACATTTCGGCAAGATCCAGGCAACTGCGCATTTAGTGCTTAGAAATCCACTTGCCCACGCCTTATCACCTCGACAACTGCTCCCACTGCACTAAGGTAACTTCTCCCCCTTTCTTATTTGTTAATTTTGCGACTGGTTATAGAGAGAGAATTAGGGCTAGCCCAAAACGATTCGATTTTCTTTCTTTTCGGTTCCGATTACCGATTTGCTTAACTTTCGCAAGCGATCCTACCCATAGATTTAGGTCCGAAGATCACCGTTTCTGACTCTGATGGCTGCCGAAGCATCAAGCTCTTCAAGATCGTCGGACGGGGAACAGTTTGGTCCTCACCCGAAGACGATTCTCAAGCTCCAGGACCTGATCGATTTTCAGCGCGATTACGGGGTCCCGAACAAAATCGTTCTAAAGCTTCCCCATAAGAATCAATCACCGGAGTTAGTGAGACCAAGCTATTATTGAGCCTCACTCACGCATTTTGAGAAGTGCGGGCTTTTGTTACCTATTCCAAAGCTCCTGCCCGAGATCCTCGATCTGCTTGGCATCGCTTTTTCTCAGATGTGCCCGAACTCGGCATGCAATCGGGTGTATAGTCTTGGGAACAGAGCAAAACATCATTTTCCGTGCCAAAGATTACCTCAATCTTTAAGAGGAATTCAAGCTCCCTATGGACATTCTACACTTCTCCTCGTAGCAAACGCAAGATTCTTCAGGGAGCAAACGACTAAAGGGAAATATACTTTTTATTTAAGGTAACTCCTGCCTCTGTCGATGATTTTAAGGAGTTCCCGTCGCGCTGGACTGCGAACGCATGTCTTAGGATAGATCTGGGAGTTGTGAACGAGGTGTCGTTCTATTGTTTTTGCTTTTCTTGGTTTCGAGACTAACTGTGTCGTATATGCTTGCAGTTGTTCCCGAGTCATCTCCTTTCACTAGCGCTCTTCGCATTTTGACAGAGGTCCTTCGACAAGGAGATGTTATCTGGGACTTTTTTGCTCGGGATTACGTTCTAAGAGCTCTTGTGGATCGCTCTGCACGAGGTGGTACCGTCATTCCTATTCACTGTTTCTTTTCGAGTAAGTTTGGAATAGGTTTTTGGTTATGCCTATTTCAGCTTTTTGTTATGTATGGAGGAGTTGATTTCGGAAACAAGTTCTACAGCCAATAGCCCTCCACCAATAGAAATGTCGAAAAGACCGAGCTTCCGTCGATCGGAAAGACGTGTTCGTGTAGGTTCGCGTAGAGTTCGAAAGAATTCAAATCGCTGCCCTTTCTGAAGCTTTGGGGAGGTCCTCGAGCGCTTCTAGCCCTCGGAAAGGTGAGGAGAACCCAGCTTCCCATTTTGCTCTGAAAAGTGACACCATGGTTCCTGAGACGGGGACTGTGGGTGCGAATGTTCCTACGCCGCCAAGTTCGAAATCGAACGGCAGCGGTTCTGATGGGCGCACTTAGCCGCCATCCAAGAGAGCTAGAACAGGAGTTGATTCGTGAGAGGGTGGTCCTCCCTGTGGCGCAAGGCAGAGTTCGTCGTCTGGAAGGGCTTCCGGTGGGAAGCGCTACCAGTGGACGTATGAACATACGAAGGAGTTCCCAATCATTGAGGATTTCGGTGGAGCTTGCCTACCTGATGAGGCATTTTAAAGCAAAGGAGTGTCAGCTCCCGTCCATGAGGAACATGTCTGAGCGTGGCCTATATGGAGCTAGCGCAGGCTCAGGCGCATGTATTTGCTTGTTTTGCTGCTTTTGACTTTGTTATTTTTGTTTGTTCTCTAACCGGATTGTCTGTTTGCAGATGATTGTGGCATCGAACCACCTGAGTGCGATCTACGAGCAGAGGTTGAGAGACGTTACTCAGCCCCGGGGAGCTCGAGAATATGAAAAAAGCTCTCCATGACATTAGTTTCAGATTTAGTTGCATAAGGAACGCGAGGCTCGTGATAATGTGAAGCTTGCTGACATAGTCAAGCTAGAGGCTCGGGTTGCTGAACTGGAGAAGCATGAAGGAGAATTCGCACGCACGAAGAACGAGCTGGACGAATCCCGAGATAAGGAACCTTTCTCGAACAAGATGACTATCTTCTATGTTCGTCAGAATAAGGAGCTTGCAGCGTCAAGGGACGATGCAGTTCATTGTGCGGCTCAAGCTGGAAATAGAGAGTTGGCTTAGAAATACCGGACTGTTCTTGAGGCGGTGAAGGCTAAGTTTCAGAAGAAGAAACCTGAGACCGAATGTGAGATCCTGTCTCAAGAGATTCAGACCAACATTGACCTCTTGGAAAACATCATTAAGAAAGAAGTCTCTGATCTGGAAGGTCAGCTGGCTAGGCATCAAGAAGAGAAGGTCGGGTGTGAGGCTGCTCTTGAGGTTGCGCAGATTTCGGATTTCTCCTTTGGAAGGTTCTAGTTGCCTTAGATTTCGGAGGACTCGGTTGGGTTGTCTCTCGAGCTGGGGAATGTCGTTCCGACTGGCTTGGACCAGTTTGGATCCAACGTAGCGGGATCGATTGGAGATCAGCGGGGAGAGAATGTGGCTCGTGGCCTAATACTGAGAGCTTTCTGCTTTGGTCCTCCTCCTTCTTTGTTTTCGTTTGAACTCTAAGTTTCTTTTGGTTTTTTTTATTGGCTGCTTTTTGGTGCCCGGGAGGGCTTTAATCCGTACTTTGTTTTGCCCGAGGGGGGCTTTTTAATGCACGTTTGATTTTTTTCTTAAGCAGTTTTGCGTTTATGATTTTCGGATTTTCCTGTTACAGCTTGGCGAACTCGTATAATGTGAGTTCGCACGAGCTTTTTAGTGCGGAGGTTGTTGTTAATGTTTAGATCGTGAAATATCTTTAACATTTGGGCAGGAAGGTTTTACGGGGAATATGGCCCTTGCTCGCCTTTAAGTCTTTCCGAAGTATAAGACTTGTTCGTTTTTGTTTACTGTCTCCCTTCGACCTTTTTTGGGATTTTAATTTTTTTTTTGCAGCTTTTTTTGAAGTTCGGAAATATTTTATTGCTGAATGCGAATTTGTATCGAAGCGAATCGTTTTATTAGATATAATTTTGGCTTACAGGGGTTTTGGAAGAATGGGAATTGCTAGCGATTTCTAAAGCTTGGAATCTTTCAGGGAACTTCGTGAGAGCTTAGATCGCTGGGGACCTTTCGAAGACCTCTCGGAGAGCTGAGATCGCTTGGGACCTTTCGAGGAGCCCAAGGAGAGCAGAGGTCGTTGGGGACCTTTGAGGGAGCTCAAGGAGAATTGAGGTCCCTGGAGACCTTTCTTAGAAACGAAGAATGTTATGGTTGAACTCGAGGGGCGAGCTGCCTACGTACCCGGGATCAAGCCAGGTCGTAGTTCGATCTTTTGGTGGTACTTAAAGGTAGTATTTTTTTAGGTTCATGGCGTTCCTTCGCAACGGGTTCCTAGTTTTCTGGCACCTCGCTCTTTAGTGTTTTGGTACTTTTCGCAGCACTAGCTCCCCTACTTTGAATCTCCGTTCTTTGAACCTCGCTACTTTTCGCAGCACTAGCTCCCCTACTTTGAATCTCCGTTCTTTTACTTGGGAGTTGTAGTAGCGGACAACGGGTTGCTGATAGTTTTGGATTCTTATTAGAGCTTGATTGCGTCTTTCGTCAATCATGTCTAAGTAGTCCTCGAGCATTTCTCTGTTGATGTTATCGTTTTTGGGACAAAGAGTTCGTCGAGGGCTGGGAGCGAAAACTTTGGCCGGGACCATTGCTTCCATGCCGTAAGCCAGTGAGAACGATGTTTCGTTTGTTGCTTCTCGGGGAGTTGTGCGGCATGCCACAGTACTCCGGGGAGCTCCTCGTGCCATCTCCCATTTTTAGCATCCAGTCTCTTTTAAGGTTGTTTAGTACAGATTTGTTGGCAGCCCCCGCTTGTCCGTTGCCTTGGGGGTACCGCTGCGTGGACTTGGTCAGCTGGATCTTTTGAGTCTCACAGAAGGTTTCGAAGCTCTCTGATATGAATTGAGAGCCGTTATCGGTTACAATCTCGTAAGGGAGACCGTAACGGCATACGATGTCTTGCCATACAAAGTCTTTTATTTGTATTTCGATGATCTGTTGGTAAGCTCGTGCTTCAATCCATTTAGTGAAATAGTCGGTTAGGACTAGCAGAAACCGTAGTTTCTTTGTTCCAGATTCGTGCATTGGTCCTACTATATCCATGGACCACCTCATAAATGTGTAGGGCGCAGAGATTGAGGATAGTTGTTCGGTGGGCTGCTGTATGATCGGGGCGTGCCCCTAGCTTTTATCGCATTTGGATGCATAGTTTTCGCAGTCCATAACGATAGTTGGCCAGAAGTTTTCTTCCCTCTTGATTCGATGGGCCAGAGTGCGCCCTCCGGAGTGGTTTCCGCAAGAGCCCTCGTGGACGTCGGCCATGAGGTTGAGAGTTTTTTGGCCATATACGCAGACTAAGTATGGCCCAGAGACGCTTCTCTTGTAGAGTCTTCTGTCCATAACATAATATAGTGCACTTCGAGCTTTGAGTTTTCTAGCTTTCCATTTTTCGGGTGGGAACGTACCATGCTCGATATATTGCATTCTAGGTGTTTGCCAGTCTGGTTTTGGGTCATTTTCGTCTCCCGTGCTGGGATTGGATGTTTCGCTATTTATTAGCATATCTTGAACGTGATCGCTGGGTTCGTATTCGGTGGGTTCGATCTCGTCGTCTATTAGATCGGAGGTGGCGTTTGCGGGCTCGTCCTCTTTAGAATCGAGCTCGATGGGAGCGTTTTCGATTTTATTCACCTCGTGGGTTTTAAATGCTATGTCGATGCTTGGTTTTTCTATCCCTTCTACGGGGATTATTCTTTTTACTAAGGGATTGGAGGTGGAGGCCAATAACAAAGTCCGCTAATACTTGGGCTTTTGCGCATGTCATAGTCCGAGCTCTATACCTACTCCGGATCCTTGTTTTGAGCATTTTGGGATTCGAGGGTTCTGTTGCAAGCTCGATAAAAAAGTCCGCTAATACTTGGGCTTTTGCGCATGTCCTAGTACTGTATTCGATATCGTATCCGCTGAGCTCTATATCCCACTTCGCGAGTCGTCCTAACTGGTTGGGGCTATGCAATATAGTTTGCAGCGGTTGGGAGGTCATGACTACGATAGAGTGTGATTGGAAATAAGGCTGCAATTTTCTAGCTGACATTACTACGGCAGAGCGAGCTTCTCCATTGCGGGGTACCGTGTTTCAGCGTTGATGAGTATTTTACTCACGTAGAATACTGGCTTCTGCACGTTCTGCTCTTCGCGGACCAGTACTCCACTTACTGCGGCGGGCGAGACCGTCATGTAGAGGTGTAAAAGTTCTCCTTCTACCGGTTTAGATTGTATGGGAGGTTCGGTTAGATATGCTTTTAGCTGCTGGATAGCTTCTTCGCATTTGTCATCCCAAGAGCTGATAGAATGGCAGGCACTTGTCGGTTGATCGGAAGATAAACCTATTTAGCGTTGCGATCCTCCCCGTTAATCTCTGCACCTCCCGTGTTGTTTTGGGGGTCATTATTTGCTTTGGGTTTGCTGCGATTCCTCTTTCTGCTATATTTTTGGCAGACTTTGTTTAGGTCAGTGAAGTCTATGCATACTCTCCACTTCCCATTTTTCTTTTTGACAACTACCGGGTTAGCGAGGCAATCGGGGTATTTTACTTCCCAGATTGATCCGAGCTTTAACAGTCTGTCCACCTCGTCATTGACGGCTTTGGCTCTCTCAGGACCGAGATTTCAACTTTTTTATTTGACGGGTTTGTATGTTGGGTCCATGTTTAGCTCGTGGGAGGTCACCTCTAGCGAATTCCTTGTATGTCTGCTATGGACCAATCGAATGTATCTTTGATTTCTTTAAGGAAGACGGTGAGCTCATGTTTGATGTTACTATTAAGCTCGGAATCGATCCCTACACAGTGTTCTGGATTCGTTTCGTTTATGCAGACTTGGGAAACGAGGTCTTTGCGGGGTCTGCGTGTGCTTGGGTCGCTGCTTCGTTTTGCCTGTTGTTTGGTGAGCTCGTCTTCTTTCTTTAGTTGCTATTGGTCGGATATTTTCACCTGCCTGAATCCTCCCATGTAGCACATTCTGGAAGTCTTTTGGCTTTCGTATATGGTTTTCACTCCGGATGGGGAGGGAAATTTTAGGCACTGGTGGGAAGTGGAAGGTACTGCTTTCATGAAGTATAGCCATGGCCTTCCCATTATCGCATTGATGAGAGCTAGGTGGTTTACTACCACGAAGTCGACCATCTTTCTTACGCCGACAGCTATGACTGGGAGCCGTGGAGTTTGGTCTCCTTTTATTTATGAGTCTTTGATTCCCATCCGTTTGAGGACGTCATAGAAGAGTAGATCTACCGAGCTGCCGGTGTCGATCATGATTCCAGACATCTCGCATGTTGCGACGTCTAGTCGGACTACGAAGGCGTCATCATATGGTTTATCGAGCATGAGTGTTTTCCTTTCGCAGAAGGTTATCTCAGTGTCGGGATTGACTAGAGAAGTTTCTTCTCTAGCGTCCGTTTCGACTCTTCTTTGGTACGCTTTGATTGAGTTGATCGACTCGCAGCATAGCTTGGAGCCTCCGAGAATAAAGTTGATTTATTTTTAATCTGGGGTCTCGAGTGTTTCCTTGGAATGGAGAGCTCCCAGTGGGTAAGAGTTTGCGAGTTTTTTTCAGAGCTGGTGGAGGTGTGGTTACGGATTTGGTGGTTCCATCGCATGAGGTTAACTTGCTTAAGATTAGGTCCATCCGTTTCTTGGAAGGTGGCTCTTCTACCACGCTCCCCCCCCCAAAAAATACGTAACTTTTTAAAGAAAGAGTTTGTGGATTTGCTCGAGGGAGTTGTTGCGTTTTTTGAGGAGTTATCCTATAAGGTTAGTTTGCGAAACGTTAGATCTATACGTTTCTTGGGAGCTGGAGGTAGTGAGCTAGGGCTCTCCTCCAGCTCTATCTCCTTTTTGGTAGATTTTTTCTCTTGGGAAGTTTTTCGCTTTTTCCATTTTTTCTTTGGTGCGGGGTTTTTCCTTTCCGTGTCGGATGTATATTGTTCTTCGGAAGCGGGCTTCTCGTTTAACAAACGTTTCCTGCTGCGGCATTCTTTTGTGGAATGCCCTTTTCCTTTGGTGCTCGCAGTATTTAGATGGGTCGAATCCGTCGCGTTAAGTGTGGGATGGGCTCCTACTGCGAAAGAATGTAAACCCTTGTCTTGCGGCTCTTTTCTGTTAGATTTTTTAGGTCCCGGTGGGCTTTTGGGGGTTTATTTCCATTGAACCGACAGGACAAAGTGGCCATTTCTTCTTCGGCGAGCGCCCAGTGCGATGCACGACGGAGCGCATCGTCTAGCGATGCAGGCTTTCTCACTGTGAGCTCCTCGCGAAACTTTGATGACTACCAGAGTCTGTTTCGGAGGGCAGCGAATGCTACCTCATCGTTGAGGTTGGCGTTCTTAGCCTTCACTAAGATCGGAGCGGCTCGCCGGGAGCTTGGGATAAGGTCCTGATGTGATCGNAAAAACTTGATGTGATCGAGTTTTAAACCCGAAATTACAAAACCGCAAGTGCACGGTTGAGTCACTTGTAGCACAATTTGGGATCGAATCCACAAGGAAAAAGGAATTTCACACTAACTATATGAGAAACTAATTAAGCTAAGGCAAATACTTTTTATGGGTTTTTCTTAAATCTAACCAACTAATTGCATAAACGAAACAAACAAAAGCATA
>OVAY01001767.1:0-24794 GCA_900406395.1 Kernera saxatilis | reverse complement strand
GATTTCGCTTTAGGCTGCTGACTTATATGGTATTTGACATTTTCTCCTTTTTGTACATTTTTGAACAGTTTCTTTTTTTTTGAAAATTTGTATTTTTAAAAACAATTTATTTATCTCAGTGATCTATATAATTCATACATTTTATGGATCTATATATCAAAATATTGAATATGTTAATATCATCCTTTTAATTTCTTTGACATAAAACCTGTTTTACGAGGTTGTAAAATTTAAAATTTGTATTTTAAATTTTACTTATCAAATATTTGTTAAATGCTGTGAACTTATACAGTATAAAGGTTTTGTCTAGTAATGTTCACGTCCACTTCGTGTGGTACTTATATAAAGGTTTTTTTTTTTTAATAATAACAGTACTTCCAAATTTTGGATTCTCTTGAAATGGTATTACGAACTTGGACTGAATCACGGTCGCAAGCAACCAAGAGAGAGAGAGAGAGAGAGAGCCCACATCTGTTCTCTCATGATCCTTTCCAAAACGGTGTGGACACAAACACAAGACTTCACTTTTACTTCTTTTTATTGTCTTCTGATTTTCGCTACTTTGAATCCAACACATAAAAAAGGAATAATCAATCACTGTGATTAAAAGGGTTTCTCAGTTTTCTATCACTTCCATTATAGTTCACTTTGTTTTTTTTTTCATCCTCTCTACTCTTCAACTGCTTTCCTCTTTTCGGTCATGGCTTCTATAAACGAAGAGAATTGTGAACTTTATTCATCGTCATCGTTGTCTAAACTTCCTGTGATTATCTCCCGGAGATTTCTTGCCGGAGAAAACGACGAGACCAGCGACGAGTTTCCTTTCGAGAGGGTTTTTCACGCTACCCTTAATCACGACCCCAGCCCGGTTTTATTGGATTTGACTAATTCTGGTTATGACCCAATTTGGAATGCTATAAGACAAGAAGCTAAGCTTGAGGTTTTCTCCTCCTGCTCTATAATCACATTCTTAATAAGGATTTAATAGGGTTTTATTTTTTTCTTTCCATATACATAACTTCGATTCCGCGGGAAAAAAAAAACAGAAACTTTGATTTTGTTAGTAAAACTCGATGCTACAATTATTTATAGGTTGTGATAAAGACATTCTTGTGTGCCTTTTGTACCAATCCAACAAAACAGTGGGGTCAAGTAGTCCCTAAATGTGATCTTTGTCTCTTTAACTACTTAACGAAACTTTTTAGATGTTCCTTGATGTTACGTACAGCTTTCATCAGTCTACTGTATAATCATTTATTAGGCCATAATGGTGTTCAATTCTCAATCTTATCAATTTTCATCGATTACAAATAGATCCTCAAGGACAAGTTTGAGGCACAGTGCTTATGCTTTTTATGTCTCTACAGTGTGAATGTGAATGATGTTGTGTTTTGCAGGCAGAAAAGGAACCGATTTTGAGTAGTTTCTTGTATGCGAGTATCTTGTCGCATGACTGTTTAGAGCAAGCATTGGGTTTTGTTCTGGCTAACCGTCTTCAAAACCCTACTTTGTTGGCAACTCAACTCATGGATATATTTTGCAATATTTTGGTACATGACAGAGATATTCAGGGCTCCATTCGCCTTGATCTTCAGGTAAAAACGTTTATCATGTATCCACGAAAAATATGATATTTGTTTGTTTCAGACAGGTGTGTATAGTCTGAGAATTTGACTGAAATGTATGTTTTTTTTTTTTTTTGGTTTGTTGAAGGCATTCAAAGACAGAGATCCTGCTTGTCTATCGTATTGTTTGGCTATTTTACATCTGAAGGTACATGTTTAACCGATTATTCAAAGATAAGTACATCTCTTATGCTGGTATAAAACGATTAATAAGGAGTTTTCATGTGCATTTTAACAGAATAGTTTGTTCCACAGGGCTATCTCGCGCTGCAGGCGTATAGAGTTGCACATAAGTTGTGGAAGCAAGGACGAAAACTATTAGCATTGGCATTGCAAAGCCGAGTAAGCGAGGTACTGAAACTTCCACAGCTTGTTTGGTTATTGTTATAGTCTTGGTTACAATCTCTGATTCATGTGAGTGGTTTCTTTTCAGGTTTTTGGAATCGATATTCACCCGGGTAAGTTTTGAATTTCATATCTTGCTTATGCATTTACATCTCTCTTCTGACTCTACTTTGTGTTTCTTGCTCAGCTGCAAGAATTGGGAAGGGAATATTGTTGGATCATGGAACTGGTGTAGTCATAGGTGAGACTGCTGTGATAGGCAACGGTGTCTCAGTTTTACATGTACAGATATCTTCTCTGGATTCATTACCCTGAAAACTATTGATAACGTTCGATGTTTGTAATGCTAGTCTGTATTTTTGTTTTACAGGGTGTGACATTAGGAGGGACTGGGAAGGAAACCGGTGACCGCCATCCAAAAATAGGCGACGGTGCTCTTCTTGGAGCATGTGTGACTATACTTGGTAACATAAGGATAGGTGCGGGAGCAATGGTAGCTGCTGGTTCGCTTGTGCTAAAGGATGTTCCTTCGCATAGGTATGAAAGTGAAATTCATATCAAATCTCCTTGAGTTATTCTGTTTGAATATCTCTCAAATAGATATTTTTCTTTTGGGGTTTCTGAAGCATGGTGGCTGGAAATCCAGCAAAACTGATCGGTTTTGTCGATGAGCAAGATCCTTCTTTGACGATGGAACATGGTGAGTGTTGATTCTGACAATAGTACTGTGGTTTTGTTCTCCGTTGCTCCGGTTTTAGTAGTGAACTAAATGCTAGTTGATTCAATTTGCAGATTGTACCAAAGAGTTCTTTCGAAATGTAGCTGTTGCTAACAGAGGGACAATACCAAATGGTAACTTACTTTCTTACTGTGAACTCTGTTTTGTTTATATCTAAGTTTTAGTTTGTGATCTGGATTTGAGTTTTGCTTCTTGTAAACATGGGATCTTCGGTTTCAGGAGTTGCAGAGAAAGGAGACGTTAAAAAGAGAATATGAGATCATCAATTCATCATCACTAATCCCTTGTACAAATAAGAAAGCTCTCTTTGTTGTTAACAAACTTGCTTTTCAATTGGAGATAGATTTTGATACATTGCTAATAAACATTATTATTGGAAAATTCTGGATAGAAAGAGAACCAAATCCTAAGCATTCAAGCTTATCACCCAACAAACATAACCAAAATGCAAAGAAAAAAAAGAAAACAAACCTTTATAGACTACTCGAATCCGAAACAAAGTTAGAGTAACTTTGTGATGTAATCAAGCATGCTTTGCCTGGAAATCTTTCATGAAAGCAACAAGCTTTTCCACACCAGCCAAGGGCATTGCATTGTAAATAGAAGCTCTCATACCTCCCACTGATCTATGCCCTTTAAGCTGCACCATCTTCTCCTTCGCAGCTTCCTTGATAAACTCAGCTTCCAATTCAGATTTCTCCAATGTGAATGGCACATTCATCAACGATCTCACTGATTTCTCAACAGGACACCTGAAAAAGCCTTTGCTTTCTTCAATGGCGTTGTAAAGCAGATCAGCTTTCCTCTGGTTCTTCTTCTCCACTTCTTTCAATCCACCTTGCTCCAATAGATCTTCAAACACGAGACCACACATGTAAATCCCGAAGCAAGGAGGCGTGTTGTACAGCGAGCTGTTCTCGTCGTGGATCTTGTAATCAAGCATCACAGGAGTGACATCTTGAGCGTTTCCAATCAAATCTTTTCGAATTATCACAATGGTGACACCAGATGGACCAACGTTCTTCTGTGCACCACCGTAGATCACACCGAACTTGGATACATCAACTGGTTTCGAGCAGAAGTTGGAAGACATATCAGCCACCAAGATCCCATTAGGGTTTTTAGGAACAGGGTAATCTTTGAATTCAACTCCATGGATAGTTTCATTGGCGCATATATGCAAATACTTGGCGTGCGGACTCTGCTCCAACTCATCAAAAGATGGAACCTTCGTGTATTTCTCAGATTTACCAGACCAGATCACATTGGTCTTGCAATACTTCTTCGCTTCCTTCAAAGCTTTGTCTCCCCACGAACCGGTAACAACGAAATCGACTGTATCATCCGATTTGCAGAGATTGAGAGGCAAGGCAGCGAATTGAGTCGTTGCACCGCCTTGTAAGAACAAAACGGAATATTCCGAAGGAATCTCAAGGAGCTGACGGAGATCCGATTCCGCTTTCTGTATAATCGAAAGAAACTCTTTCCCTCTATGACTCATCTCCATCACGCTCATCCCGGATCCACGCCAGTTGTAGAGATCCGACTGCGCTTTAAGGAGAACGTTCTCAGGCAAAGTTGCCGGACCCGCCGCGAAGTTAAAGACACGTTCTTGGGATCCGACGGAGCCGGATCTAGCTCCATCTTGAACATGGGTCGTCGCGGCGACGCATCTAACCGCGACGGGCTTGGCTCTGCCGGCGAGGTTCAAGGTGTTTGGTTTGCTGAGGTGGAGAAGGGATTGCGATGTGGATTTGGGTTTCAGAGTGGGGATCTGAGTGTTGTTTCCGACAAGGAAAGAGTTCGCCGACGCCGCCATGATTGTGACTTTCTGAGTTCCTGAGATTTCTCACTCAGTATAGCTTTTATTGAAAAGAAAAAGAGTTTGGTGGGAGAGATATAAAAATAGATTGAAACGACTACGTTTTGTGTTAGGTGATACTAGTTTGTCTGCTCTTGTGTTTATTTAGACTCATTTCTAATGTGTGTTTAATTTTTTTGTAGAAGAGAAGAGTTCAAACTAAAACTCTCATTCTTAGATATATTCATATTTTAAGAATCTGTGTCTTGCTGACAAAAAAATCAGTGAAATTTCCAGGAAAGAGAAAGGAGATAAAAGAATGATTGTAATCAGAATATTAGAGAGTTTTATTGCTGAGATATCAATAAAAAAAGGGAATTCAAATGACACATCAAATTCAGAGGAATATTTGAACTTATTTTGTTGATGTTTCTTCTGTAATTAAAAATGAGAGGGAAAATGTGAGCAGCTGTACAGACTACTGTTTCCACTCTTGGCTATAGCTTGTGAGACTGTGACACAAGAAAGTGTGCAGCTTCATATTTTGTTGCTATGTATCCGAATTTAGGGGAGCTGTATTTTCTATGTACTCCTGTTAGTTTATCAGTCGCAGCCTTCTGATGCAGGCTCACCATTCTTCTACTGCATTCTCTGCAAAAACAAACCCATGACGCAATTCGGTTAAAAAGTCGGTCCTTTAAGGGTTACACTTTGTGTGTTTATGGATGCAATTCGGTATAAAGGCTTACAGGAGTTGATGTTCAGAGTAGTGACTGTGGAATTCACAAGTGCTGTTCCATTCACTGAAGCCATGGATTGTACATTGAGCTGTGTACACTGCACTGGCAGCCAGTAACGATGGTGGATACCGAAGCATTTCGTAGTCCACAAGAGCAAGCTCGATCAAGAACGATGCCAAGATCTCAAGCTGTTCCAATAAACAAGATAGTTGTAAATCATACGTAGTGTTTGATGATTGTTATGCAATTCACAAGCCATTGATGATAGATTTAGTTAAGTCTACCTTCTTGTCTGATTGAGCTGCCTTGAGGAACCTCTTCAAGAAAGGGTATTGCGTCGGTAATGACATGTTGAATTGCAAAGTATTAAGCATAATCTTCTCCTGCACAGACACACAGAGATTGTTGAAATCAGATAAAATGTAATCTCTCATTCTCTTGTATTGGAAACAAAATGAGAAAGAATCTTATCTTATGAGTTAATACCATTTCTAAAACATCGTTCCTCGTGTAAGCTTTGTCCGAAATGACAACTAAATCTTCAACAATAGGTACCGAAACCTCTTCGTACTTGCAAGCTAAGAGCAATGCAACTAAACCAACAAGCTGAAGCTTCTTTCTTACAACGGCTTGCTTGGACAAGAATCTATCTATGAGATTCACAGTTAGAAACAATGTCTCATTCATTAGCTCAAATTTGTCATGTACCTGCAACATTCCAATAAGCTTCTTGTCAGCCTCTATATATATAAATCCAAAATAAGTTTCAAAGAAAGATCATTGAGTATTACCTCAATGAGCCAATCGATAAGTATTGCTCTCATTTTGTCAGTTATATCAATCTGCTGCGCCATGTAATCTAGAGGAACACAACTAAATCTCTGCAGATTACCAAAACGCAGGAAAATTGTCTCAGTCAAAATTCAAATCTTATGGTTTTGATTCAGAGACTTTTGAAAAACCAACGAAAACCGCACCTCGTTTTTACGGTAGAATTCGTATAGATCTTGGACATATTCAACAACTGCAAGAGAGTTGTTTGCATCGTATCCGTCAATATCCAAAATTGGTTCTTCTTCTTCTTCCACTGTTATATCCTCCATCTCAACTTCTTCCTCCTGTCCAAATTGAAAGTTTCGTTAGAGATTACATTAAAAAGCTAAGATCTTATTAAAAGGATTATTAAATAATTTACCATTGGATCAGATTCAATGAATGGTTCTTCCAATGACATTGGCATAGGCTGGTCCAATGTAGCTTCATTCTCTTCCTCTTCTTCATCATCAATGAATATACAGTCACCAAACTCATTCCCGCTTGGAATCGAGGGCTTCAGCTTCTTCGTCTCTTCTTGAGATCTGCAGAAATTCAAAAGAATCTCAGATCTCTCTCTTTCTAAAATCAAATAAAAAGAGAGAGAGAGAAACGTTTTTCAAAGCTTTAAGCTTTATTAACCTTGAAATTGACGGATGCAACGAATCAATCTTCGTCTTCTCACAGCCTTCTTGTTGCCTCCTGTTGAACAAAATCAATAAAATCCCAAATTATGAACTTTTAAACAGATATGAAACAAAGAAGACGAGCTTTGGGATCGAGAGAGTTTAGTAATTTACTCAGACAAGCCTCTTCTCTTGTTAACAACGCAAGGATAAACTCTTGCACCAACGAGATTCTGATTAATCACACCTAATGCTCTCCTGTTCTGTCTCTTCATCTCTATTCCGAATTTTCTGCTTCTCGTTTCATCTAACAAAACCCAGACAAAAAAAAAGACCACATTTATCAGATTCTCTGTTCTTGAGAGACCTAGAATTCTCAGATTCTGAAACGCGTTTAGCTACCTTGACGAATCTCTGCAATGGGTTTGACGACGATATTACGATTGTTCTCATCTGGATTAACCATTTTAATTTATCGAATTGAGAAGAAAACTCGAAACCCACTACAGAAATCTCTAGAGGAAGAAGAAGAGCATCAACCAAAGAGGATCGTTCACTCTCTCGCTCTCTCTTGTCTACGTCTGATGCAATTGAATCAGGAGGGGTCAGAGAAACGAAGATGAAATAAGCGAGAGACAGAAGAAAAAATTAGAGGAAAAAAAAATAAAATAAAAATAAAGTGGAAAGTTTAATTTTCTATTTTGTTTTTATTAAAGAAAATAGCAACGGCTAAGTGATTAAGATGACCGTTGGATCATGAAGGAAACGATTTGCTTCTAAGTCTGTCTAAGCCAACGGTAACTTTTTTGGTTGAAGAAGGCATGTGGCTTTCTTCTCATTTCAAATTTATTATTCCTTTTTGTGATTTTTTTTTTTTTTTTGCCTTTTTCAGACAAAGAAGGCTCGTTGCCACTAGCCTCCTTGGCGCGTTCCTATGAACTTAAAGTCAACATATTAATTATTAATTCATAATCTTAGCTTATTAATCTGTGTTTATAGAGCTAAAAATTGCTCTCTTTCCAAAGAATTATTGTTACCGAGAATTATGCTGACCCTGTAGTAAGTGTTCTTGCCATTTGTAGTTTTCATTTTTTTGGTAAATTTTTTAATATTCAATTTAGAAAATTTAGCCTAGATGGGTTCTGGTCATAAATCTTTGAATTGAATTTTCTTCTCCACAGGATGAGATCATGTACAAAGTTGTTATTCAATGGGTATGAAATGATGATGTATCTTACATATTTGAATTCTAGATATTTTGTATCTGTATTTTTTAGAAAACTATTAAAAGTTGGATTACAATCTAGATATTATTCAAAAGAACTATTAAAACATTTGTTTCACATATATCACACATTAATAAACTTGACAAAGACTACTAAAGATTTTACCATAAAATACAAATGTATGATATATGTCATAAATCGGTAACACATAACCTTATCAAAAAAGTCTAAGCATGAAACGAAAACATTTAGTAGGGCGAAGAAGATCTGGTCATTATTTTAAAATTCTTCAATTTGTAATATAGGAATATAGTGTGGTTGGATTCTATTTTTTTCTCCCTTTTTTTGTCAACATCTTCATTGTTCCTAGTAGTTCACAGTTATCATGAATGAAAATACTACTTTTAGTCTCATAATTTTGTTACCATCCATTCGAAAATAATAGAAGAAGTTCCTTTTCAAAAAATTTACTCATTTTCATGTTTAGACTGTTTAGGAATGTATCATTTAAGGTGGAAAATGATAGGGATGGACAAATTATTAGTATATTCAATCTGAACTGAGATCTCTTCTGATTTGTTAGAATTTTTTGGATATTAGGTTTCTTATTTTTAAGTATGTTTGTATTGGGTGAAAAATAAATAAGTTTTTATATAGAAGTTTAAATAAATAAGTTTTAAAGCGGTAAAATAAAAAATTAGGTGAAAAAACGAATATGTAAGCATTAATTTGAATCATACTCCTTTGAATATAGAGTATTTCCTATTGACTCTATAAATGGCTTATTGTTGGCTCTTGAGAATAACTGCTGCTTTTGCACACACACAAAAAAAAAAAAGAGAGAGAAGAACTGCTAAATTAGCGAAATCAAATGTACATCGATAAGATATTTATTTACATCAATATGCACTGCATTTAGTAGATATTAATTTTAATTTTTTTTTTTCAATAGTTTTACCTTTACCTCTTTACATTAGACGATTGAGTAATAGAATTTGTACTAGACATGCATAGTGTCTACACGTAGACATTGATTGTAAATTACGAATTTATTAGTGCAACTCTATATCTAATATTAAAGGTAGGCAACTAATATATCACTTTTTGTTCGTTCCAATAACTGCATTTAGTAAACAATAGCTTTAATTAATCACTGATTCAGTGGTTATATAATCTTGTTGCTGGTAAATATTCAGTAATAGTTATAAAAAAGGTTGAGTGTACAATAAAACCGAGATTTCAAATGGTGAAGAACGGAACAATTGCGAAAAAAGTGCGGTACAATTTAAATAGTAATAAAAAAAAATATTATATATATATATATATATATATTTTTTTTTTTTTGTTATTGTTGAAACCGTAGAATCGCATCGCATCGCATCATACCGTTCGGTCACCATTATTTGAACCCTGAAAATGAAAACTAAAAATCTATCTTGACGATTGTAGATGGTAGTATACATTAAATGTTCAAATTTTAAATAGAAGAAAAACATATAGAATGTAATAAATATTACCATTAAATAACAATCCTATTGTAATAATAATATTATGACGATAAAAAAGTATACAAGTCACGTCATTGTCAGATGATATCACATGCATATAAAATAGGGATATTTAAAATTTGTTATTTAGTGCAACGTTTATTGCAAATTTGCAATCTTCCATCTTCTGTCGGATACTCAAAAACATACTGGAGAAGAAAAATTAAAAGAAAATACTGGAAAAATAAGTCTCGTACTCTCTCGTTAGACGTTGGAGGTTTTCGCGACTTTATTTTCTTTTTTTCTGAGACTTGTTCCTCGGTAAGAATGTTAATGGAATCATCAATGGTTCATGGTTAATCTTCTAATTCAATTTTGGTTTTTTTTTCTCTCCAACATATTAACTTTAGGTAATCTTTAAAACAAAAAAAAAAAAACATATTAACTTTAGATAAATACTTGTGAACCAATACAAATTATAATATATATATATATATATATGTGTGTTTGGACTTTGTGAAAACGGAACGAGTTTGTACACATTTCCGCGAAACACAATTTTTTCTATTTCTGTTTTTATGTAAATGATTAAAATCTAATGAAATCTTGCAACACTTAAAACTAGTTCTATACATGTTGTTAGAATCAAGAGCCCTTTATAGTTCGATAGTTTGAATGATCAAATCTACTGAAGCAACCTACGAAGTACAAACAAGTTATAAGCTACAAATGGGCATGGGCTTTTATACGTCGTTAAGCCCACTGAGTTTACGCGATTTAACCCGGACGAAGCACACGTGGATTTTAATTGAATCCGACGGACGTAAATCTTCAAACGAAAAGGCGGGAAAGGGATCTGAACGAACGAACCAACACAACCATTTGAAATTAACGGCCATAACCGCCGTTGCTCAGAAGAAAATATATAAAGACTACGCCAATATTGGAGATTTGTATCATTGGTGTTTTCTATAGGAAAGATAAAACAAAATGAGCGATCCAGAGAAAATGAAAGTGAATGATGTTGAGGAAGAGAAAGAAGATTCCGATGAGCAATGGAGTGATGAAGAATTTGCAATGAGAGAAATCGTTCTCGGCCTCCCTGCTTTACAGATCAGCGAAAGCTTCGGTGTTAGTAGCGTCATGGAGGAAGAGGAAGCGCGTTTGAATGAGCAGGCGGTTGTTGCAGCGGAGTTGGTAATGGCGGCGGCGGAGGAAGCGGCTATGAAAGAGAAGAGTGATGGTAAGAAGAAAAAAGTTAGTAGATCAAGGAAGACGATGAGTATCAACGATATAGCAGGTGGTTCAGGTAAAGCAGGAGAAACCAGGAAGCCGAGGAAGAAAGCTTCGGAATTGACTAATCCACCGAGAGGACCACCGGTTTGTCACATCTGTGGAAGAGGGTTTGGTTCGTGGAAGGCGGTTTTTGGACACATGAGGTCTCATAAAGACAGGAACTATCAAGGGTTTCTTCCTCCACCTAAGTTCTCTGCGGTGGCTGAACGTTTTACGATTCCGGGACCAAACTCTGCTTTTGTTCGTTATGCTGCCGGAGGAGGAAGCTCTGGTGTTGTTGTTGCCGCCGGTGGTGCTGTTTCCGCCGGTGGTGCTGTTGCCGCCGGTGGTGGTGTTCCGGGAGATGAAGGAGGGAGAGAATCAGGGGTCTATTTGAATGTGGATCCTGTGGGGGAAGATGACCAGGAGGTGACTGAATCTGGACCGATTGCGAAGTTTGATCTTAACAAGTCTCCACCGAAAGATGAGGAGGAAGAGGATAAAGCCCAGTGAAGTTGCTCAACTTTTAGCAGATCATATGATCTATTTGATTTTTTTTTTTTCATACAACTTATTTAAGTTTGACTTTTAATACATAAATATACTTATTTATGTACTGGAGTACGTTTGTGTTGTTGTTACTTCTTTGTAACATTTGCAACATTATGCGAATTTAAGATTCCGTTTTTAGTTACTCAATATTTATTGGTTGTCAAAAAATATTTATTGTTTGCAACACACTGGGAATGTAGTGGATAATATAATATTAATTTCTATATATGTCAATTTACTTTTGAACATGTTTACATAATATAAAATAAACGTGAAAACAAGAATTGCCGAATGTGAAATTATAAAAATGCAAAAGTAATTATTTGTTCCAACGTTAGATTCTGAATAATTTATCCACAACCGATGAACCAATCTGACAATTTGCAACGTCATTAATCATCATCTTAATCTTCTATAATCTACTAATACGTCATATTCTTCTCAACACCACCAGATTCTTCATCTTAACCTAGTAAATTCGAATTCATACAACTTTTCATTTGTATAGGTAGATATATATATATAATCTCATCTTACTAAATATGTAAATGTAATTCCTCCTTTTAAATCAAATTATCGTTTCTATTAATCAACATGATATATAATTTTATCGAGTTTTACATATTTTCATTAGTATCTCATACAGCAACACAAGAGAAGAATATAATACACATAAAACTTCAAAAATAAGCTTACAAGACAAATTATAATTACTCTCATTTTAAAACAGAATAGAACCAAAAAAACCTCTAAAACCATATTGTCCATATCATACTGCCGGAGAAAGCAAAAATAAACATCATGTGACCATTTCTTTCCCTACTCCAAGCCGTCCAGGCGAGGCCCTCCTCCGTTCAGCCCCGGCCGCACCAGCTCGATATCCATACTGATAGTGATGCGGCGAGGAACGAGAAGAGCTAGCAACGGCCGATTTAGTGGAAGAACGGGCCGGGACGACGTTAATGTGTTGGATGTGTTCGAGTACGTCAAGTACTTCCTTCATGTGCGGTCGGTTTTTCGGGTCTGGCTCGATACAAGAGAATGTGATGCGTCCCATTTCCGTTGCGACTTTGGATGAGTATTGATCTTTGATTCCTTTGTCCATTATACGTTTCACTTTGTGTTTGCTTAAGAGTTCTGGTCTTAACCAGTCGACCAGACTCTCTTGTCCGTTGGGCCGTTTTGGGTCGTGCGCTCTTTGCCCGGTCATTACTTCTAGCAGTACCACACCGAAGGCGTATACGTCGCTCTTAACGTATAAATGGCCTGTTGCCATATATTCAGGAGCAGCGTAACCATATGTGCCCATGATCCTAGTCGTAACGTGTGACTTCTCTTCTGATGGTCCAAGCTTTGCTAGTCCGAAATCTGAAATCTTTGCATCATAATTCTGCGCAGATGAATATATCAAAACAATCTCATTAGCCAAAAAAAACGGTCAAAGATTCTTCTAATTATCATGACTATCATATAATGGGATGTTTTAATTATACTAACCGAGTCGAGAAGTATATTAGAGGCTTTGAAGTCTCTATAGATGACTTCTCTTTGTGAGCCGTGAAGAAACGCAAGGCCACGAGCTGCACCGATCACAATCTTGATCCTTAAGTCCCAAGGAAAAGGCTCGTTCCCTGAATCAAATGAAGATCATGCAAAGTAAATCAAAGTGTTTACGAATCAATCTTTGCTATAAACTCCATTTTAAAAAGATCTTAATTACGTCGAAAAAGATGATTCTCAAGACTTCCTTTGGGCATGAACTCGTATACAAGCAGTAGCTCTTTGTCTTCACGACAGTATCCTAATAACTTCACCAGATTTGGGTGTGAAAGCATCCCCAAGAAGTTAACTTCTGACTGTCCAAAAACAAGCAAAGCCACACAATCTAAAATTTAGCTTATTTAACCTTGAAGATTAATTTGCTCCGTCAAAGCATACAATAAACCAATTGAAACATAAGAATAATACTTTGATGACAATATTACAGCTAATAACAGGTAACAACGTGTCTCCAACTCAAAGTCCGGTTACAATGGAAATTTGGAAAGTTCCTAACTAAAGCAAATGGATAAAAAATTATCTTCAGATAAAGAAAGGAGGTACGTAATCGATTTCAAACCATTATAATTCGGTCTTTGTGGTCCCAAAATTTAAAACTATTAATTTCCTAAATCATAGTACAAAACATCATTTATTTATAATAAAATAATCTTAATATTTCTTTAATCATTCAGCCAGACTGCAACAGAAAGTCAAGGTCGTTGCTTGATTGGAATAGTCAACTCTTCATCTTGATCGAATTACGTAAAAATTGGGTTTTTTTTTGTTTTCTCGTCAAAGAAGAAATCAAATTCGCAGAATAATGTGTTGGTATGTTGAAAATAGAGATTTAGATCTTACTCGCCACTCTGCAAATCCTTGAACACTCTCGGAATTCAATCTTTTGACGGCGACGATCATACCGGAGCCGGCTTTAGACGGAGCAAGAGTCTTGGCATCGATCCAACCTCTGTAAACTTTCCCGAAACCTCCTTGACCCAACATCGAATCCGGTTTGAAATTCTTGGTCGCCGTCGTTAGATCCAGAAAGCTGTAGACTTTGAGATTTGGAGATTCCAATAATAGACCGGAATGACTCATAATCCCACCGGAACTCTCGCTCGCCGCCTCGGAGAATTGGCTCCGTCGTCCGACGCTGCTGGTTGTTGTCGCGGCGGTTGACGACAAGAACTCTGTTCCATTACTGTGGTTGTTGGCCGAGGCTGATTAATCACAGAGGCAAAGAGATCAGAAAGTGAAGATCGATCTTTTAGGTTTTATGTGAGAGATTCAAAAGCTTGTGTGAGGAATCTTGTAAGAAGCCAGATAGAGAAGAAAATAGTAGAGATTAATTACCATGACTATGGAGACCTGTTTTGGAATCGGAGGAAGGGAATGAAATACAAAGACCCATTTCATTAGTCTTCTTCTTCTTCTCCTTCTTCTCTTTCTTGTTTTGTTTACCACCAACCAATTCAGAAAAGAGCTAGAGGATGATCAAGTGGCTCATTTGAGCTTTTATTGCTTGAATTTAGAATAAATGAAAGAGGGTTGAGATTGAAGAAGATCGAGTTTCTCTTCTTAGATTGAGGAATGGGGTAACTAAATTATTAATGGGGGAGAAGGAGGGTCGAGGAACCCACCATCCTTTAATATGACAATTTCCATGTTTTGGTCTTATTTGTCATCTGTTATGCATTCCTTTTCAAATTAAAATCAATTAAAAATATATACGAAAATGCCAAGAAGATCGACCAATTAAAATATATCCTAACTAAAGCTTTTTCAATCTCTAATCGTGTGATCTGAAAAATATACGAGGATTTTTTTTCTTTCTTTTTTTCTACTTGGAAATCTTTACTTTATTAATATTACATTAGTTCGATTTTTCTTTAATCTATTTAAAACCAAAAAAAATATAATACCAAGAAACTTTGAATCTTTAAGTGATAGAACTGTTTGGTGTATTATGGGATCACTCAAAGGGAAGAGTAGTATACACCAATTAAGATACATACACTCTAACATTAACGATTTTAAATTGAATTAAATCTTATTTGTACTCTTTCATAAAGATATTTAATTCAATAGCATGTTCATTTTGATTTCAGTAAGTTGATAAATATTTTAACAGAGATTATTAAACTATCAGTCAGAAGATATATTGCACCAAATTGAAATTCTACTCAAAATACATGTTCGAACAGTTTCGTAAACTATCTAAACTTTCAATCTAATGATTTCTACTAGAGAATGCTCCTGGACTGTTTCATAATATGCAGTTAGAATTTTTTTTTTTTTTTAAATCTTATATGTAGAAAACCTCTTACTCAAAAATAGTAATTGCTAACTGATCGATCAGTTTTTTTTTTTAATTTAAAATTTCCAACCGATTAGAACTATGTTGATAAAAAACATGGAATTTTATATTCTGGAGTCAAGTTTTCGTTATTGTGGATATAATTATGTATATTAACATTTTTTTGGTCAACGATTATATATATTAACATTATAAAAATAAATTATCTACTTTGACATATATATATATTATATGTGTACAGAGATGTGAACCCTTTACAAAGTTAAAAAGTCATTTCCCTTGTGCAAGCAAAATTCTTAAAAGTCTCTTAAGTCACACGGCTTGGACTTATTCGGAAAATATAAGTCGTTTATTTTCCACAAACCTAAAAGTGATCATTAGATTTAAATTATTTTTAAAAAGGTTGTTTCAAAATTAGGAAACATCAGCTTCTCCAATGACAAAAGAAAATATATGAATCTGTTTAGTGTTTACCAGCGTGAGGTGAGTTTATTTTCTTCGCTTTGTCAAAGATGTTCATATGTTAACCTTTCATCAAAACAAGATATGATCAAATCCAGAAACTTGTGGTCACGTAGTAAGANCGTAGTAAGAGGACGGATCTGGGACGCCAACACGTTTCAGGTTCGATCCACCTGCTGCGTGAAACTAAAACACATTGTTTCTGGACATCTACACGGATATGGGTCATTGCTTTCGGTCCCATTTACATATCCGGAAAGAAAGTCTATCCGTGGGTTGCATATCTCCCAGGGGATTAGTCTGGCCCCTCCATAGATTTGAGATTTACCTCTGAGTTATAAAAAAAAAAAAAATATGTTTAAATGATCATACTTTTTTGTAAAACAGATTTTAATTTGCTTTAAATTTCAATTTCTGTAAAATATTTTGATAAAATAGATTTCAATTTATGTAAATTTCTCGAACGTGTCCACGTTGAAAAAAAATTTTGATTAAAAACATTGAAAAGTACTTCGAGATGATACTTAACACGTAAGAAATGCCAGATTAGACGAGAACGAAATTTCAATCCACGTATTCAAATGCATAGAATTATAACAAAAAAAAAAACATTTTCATTTTTCGTCATCATAGACGTAGGAACACTCGCACACACATACACACTTGAAGTTAACCTCTTTGTACGGTACACGTTAATTAAGGGTCTTTGTTGTGTGGACAGACAGAGTCGTTGTAGATTTTCAAAGCACGAGCTAACAAAAGGGGACCACTCAAGGACACACACATACAGTAATTGCATTAATTAAAATTATCATCACTTTTGGAAGTTTTGAGTCTTGACTATGTGTAAATTTGGATCAATTAAGAAACCAAAATCTGGTAAAATGGGTTTGTTTTTTTACCACGTTATTAACAAATTCGATCTTTCTACCAAATTGAACCATCTAAAAAAAAAAAAAAGAGAATTAATTCCGATTTCCTACCACAAAAAGTCATGATACAAGAGTTCCTCTATTCTTGGAACTCCTTACACCAAAAAAAATATTCAAACCAACATGGCTTAGGATCTGTTAGACTTGTAACTGACGTTTCTAGATACCAAAAACACTTACAGAAATCCTAACTTACTAATATGTTCCATGTTTCTGTTCAAAGACCTAAAATCTTTAAGTGGAAGAGGAAGTCACAAGAGATTCTTGATTCTTCTTGGCTCTGGAAGCTCTATGTCTTTTTTTGAAGTTGTCTTGTCTGAATCTTTTGGTTTCTATCTGTATCTCCATGAATGGTCTCTTCACTATGTTTCTCTTTTCTGTCTCCATTTTCTTCTTTCTCTTAGCTACAACCATTGCTGCGGCTTCATTCTTTTCCTGCTGCTTCTCTGCCTCTTCCTGAGCAATACAAAACATAGCAATGCTTGTTTCAGTGAACTGCAGTATTAGACTGATGAAGAGAAAGAGACAGACAAGACCTGAAGATCTTGGATGAGACTGTCGAGAGATTTGATCTTCCTATGAGGCCACCGGGGAATCCCAAACTCTCTGCATTTCTTTTTCAAGACCGTGAGACCGACATTGAGATTCCGAGACGCTTCCACGATAGGAACACCAAAGTATTTGGAAAGATCTTCTAAGGAAAGTCCGGCAACATGTCTCGATGGTGTCCTCTTCTTCTTCAACATCTCTGTCTTAGCATCTGTACTTTAACAATAACCCGAAATTAACCACCAACTGTGTAAAACTAGCCTAGAGTTATAACTTATCAGAAAGTAAGTTTATTGACATTTTAAGGAAAAGAAAATTCAGTAGGATCAGAGAAGATACCTGATTCCGAATGTTCAATTTGGTCATCTTCAGTTTCCTCGGATTCAGTTTCTGAATAAGGAAGGCAGTTAAGATCTTGTTTGAGGACGAGCTTTCGCGGTTTAGGCTGGTCAACCTCACAATCTCGGACTCTACCTTCTTTGAAGACAAGCTTTAGCGGTTTAGACTGATTAAAGTTACAATATCCGACTCTATCGCATTGTTCCTGGTCAGAAATCTGTGATGGTTTCTTCGGGTTTAACTCGAAGATAAACTTGAGCTCATTGGCCAAATTAGGGACGTCCTCCAGCTTAGGGTTTCTGTCAATAAGAAGAGCAAAAACATGTTTGATTTTCAAAAAATACACACAAGCAAAGAACACTAAAATAGTAAAATGTGTTACTTCTACAAGCCTATTTATTTACACTCAGAGAATCTTAGCTAGTAAAACGGGAGATGGAACTGATTATGGACACACAAGTTTTGGTCTTATCAGTAATACGAACACCAGAAAATAATATACAGAAAGTCTCGTGAGAGTGAATAAAGGTGAAGAAAATATGTAGGTGATTTGGTGGCACTAGTAGTAAGAGAGATAACTAATATACAAAATTTTCTTCAACTTAACCACAACCCATTATAACTAATTCTTTTGAATTGACAATTCCTACTTATGTAATACATTAACGTGATTAACACAGTATTTTTTTATTGTAACTCGGTGGTTAAATCACATCGTAATAATGCCTCCAACTCTGTTATGTAAAAAAAAACTCATTCACGCTATATATCATTCCATTGCTATTTTTTTTGCCTTCAACTCTTTTTACTCTATTTGACAAACTTGGAACCAATAAGACTGAAATACAGAAATATTAATCTAGAATTTGATTCATAAGATTCTAAAAAGATACCAATCTGTGATAGTGATTAATGTAACCGCACCACAATTTAAAATTAAAAACGGCTAAACGAGTCAAAGCTCAATGCTGAAAAAAGCAATAGAGTGGCGTTACCTTGAAAGGCAGAGAAGAGTAGGAAACCGAGAAAGGGAGTGATTAAACCGGAACAAGAAAATACATCGCCACGTGCCAAAGACCGAACCTTCCGAGATCTCCGGTCGCCGGAAACCTTCCGAACGAAATAGAGGCTTCGCTTTCTTCTCCACATAACGGCTTCTCCTCTCGAACAAGAACTCTCTCTCAATCTCCAACGATCCATACACATGCAGACTCCTCATCATCTCTGCCACTCGACATAATATACATTAAACCCCACACACACAAAAAAAAAACATTCTCGACCCGACCCGACCCAATCCAATCCGACCCGAATCGAGCTTTTACCTTTACGGATGACGCTCTGGAAAACGGCGAGTGAGGTTAAGGAATGTGCCATTGTCCGAAGAAGACCAAGAGTCGCAAAGACGGAGATTCTAACAAAAGAGACTTTTACTCTCTTTTTTTTTTTAATGTTATTTATATGTTTCCTTTTTAACGTAACTAAAATCTGCAGAAGAATCCAAGGTTCGTCATCAAGTGAAAAAGGCTTAAAAGAGTTGGTAAGTGCCCTTGGTTTAACAATGAAATTACCAGTCAAGCCACTGGAGCAAGTTTTTTATATTCTTGTCCTCGGGTTACACAGAATATTCGCGAGCGCATGTGTAAACGAGCGGAGCGTGCGAGGGTAGTTATGTAAAATAGCAGCGTGAAGCGGGTCACACCGACGAGCCCATTTAGCGATACACTCACACGCGCGACGCATGTCTGAAAAGTGGCAACCAAATCTTTTTTGTTAGTACTTTCTTTTATAAGAAAAAGAATCGAATGATTCTACAGAGGTTGAATTTGGTAACTGAATTATAGAAATATCAGGCATTTGAGTAATTTTCCAATTATGACTATGATTTCATTTTCTCTTTTTAGGTTTTCCTTTCCCATCTTTAAAGTCATGGGCTGAGCCAATTTTATGTTTTTCGGCCATATGGTTTTGTTCGGCCTCACCCAATATTTGGGCTTAAAAAAAATGCAAGTCTAAGCCCAAATGCAGATAAATTTCAATAATACGCATCGTTTGGATAAGTCACCACACACGTGTCCTTACACATCACACGTGTCATTCTGTGGGGTGGAGTGGTGATGGATTTTGGCCGGATTTCCTGATTTTTTTCGATCTAACTCCGGCGAGGCGAACTTTCCGACAATGAACAGATCTTCGATTGGGCAGTGATATATATGAAGACTATTAGGAAAGACAGCTCCTAATTTTATTCTTAAATTTTTGGAAAACGTGTTTGGATAGTGATATGAAGACGCTGGTCCTAAATTTTAATCTTAAGTTTTCGGAAAATTAGGCTACATATCATGATATCAATAGTTGGTCCATTTTGACCCAATATTTTAACTAGAAGAGTCAGAGTATGCATGAATTGTCAAAGATATAACAGTAAAGAAAAGAACAAAGCTTGGCCAGCAAGATAAGAAGGTCACTTCCAAGAAGCGTGCCCAAGAATATTCAACGATGATTTCTGTCTTATAAATATACAAGTTAACCTTCTCATAATAATTATCTCAAAATAAACCTAAACATCTTCCATTGTTTATAGACTCCACTCACGATTTTAAAACTTCGATCATGTCTCTCTTCGCGTTCCTCTTTGGTTGCTTCATTACAAAATCCGACTCAAAGATTAGCTCAACCGATGAAAGTAACTCGAAAGTCTTATCCTTGGAGAAACCAAAAAGCAAATCCGAATCTCCGAGAGCTCCTATCATCGTGTCTTATTTTCCCGTAGGTTCGAACCTTTCGCGTCTGTAAGAGAAGAGAAGATGAAGTGTGGGATGTTGACATTTTTGTTGTAATGTGATTAGGTAAAGGTTTTATTCGTGTGTCCCTCTTGTTTGTTTGATTATGTATAATAGACCATTTTATTTTTTTACATGTATAATAGACCACTTAGATTAAAAAAATTAGAAATGGCCAATTGGCCAACAAAAAACTATATGGTTTGTGTAGAAATGACAGAATAATAGTAATACTTATAAAAAGTAAAAAGTTGACTGTATTTTCTTGCTATTGACTCTTCTCATCGATCTCAGGAGGAGAGTATGACTGTTCATGCATAGATAATTAGATGACATATAAATGATTCTGGCATCTGGGCGTAAACGATGCTTAAGATAAGTCACTAGGATTTGTATTGAAATATTTTTAACCCTAATATCCAAAGTAAATATGGATTATTAATATTTTGAATTTTTAATACAAATCTAAATCCTACTGAGTGCAGAAAAAAAAAATATTAATTGCGATGTTAAATAACTTGGCGCCAATGATTATATATCTATTACATATTGCGCGGCACAAGAAATCAGATTTGCAACACGATTACACGAGTTAATCTGGACACTGTTGAATATATGGACGGTCAAGATTCGAAGTACCACATCTTAATTATCTACCTGGCAAATCCCGCCACATCACGGAATTTTCAATATGTTTTTAATTATTTATACTTAATATAAAATATTTGGAAATCTGGAATTTCTTTAAATGCACGAATTCACAGCTCATCAAAAAGGCAGAGCGGAGAAAAAAATATCTCAATTGTCTCTCCTCAAACAAAAACCCTAACGTTCACAGGTAAAACTCGCTCTCACCTCCCCGTCGTATGAGTCAAGTCCGAGTCACCGATTATTCCTTCGATTCTCACTTTTCTCTTTCGCAGATCTCGAGATGAAAGGTGGTGAAACCAAAGCTGAAGCAAAGAGCACTGATAATAGGTATCTTATCCACATCGCGAATCTCAGATTCAGTTGTTTTCCGCATTTTCAAATTCTCTTCTCTATTTGATTTTTTTTTTTATGTTTATCTTCGTTTCGTTCGATTCTCAGATTGAAAACCAGGGGTAAGAAAGCTGGAAAGAAGACGAAGGATCCGAACAAGCCTAAGAGGCCTCCAAGTGCTTTCTTCGTCTTCCTGTAAATCACAAATCTCCTTTTCTCGCAGTTTTTTTCGCTATTGGTTATTGTTCAGGACTAGTAGTTTTGCTAATTTCTTTCGGTTATTGAAGGGACGACTTCCGACGGGAGTTCAATCTAGCGAACCCTAACAACAAATCCGTGGGAACTGTAAGTGCTAATCTGTGATTTGCAATCTCTGGAAAGCGTTTTTACACAGCAAGATCTCTCTTATATGGATCGTAGTTTGTTGATTTTCAATTTTGAATTTGCAACATTAGGTTGGTAAAGCTGCTGGAGCGAAATGGAAATCGATGACTGATGAAGTGAGCGTTGGTTTTTTTTGATTTTTTTTTTTGTGTTAAACCGTTTTAAATCTTAGATCTGCACTTCAATTCTTTGGTTTTCCCCAAATCCAATGAAACAGGATAAAGCTCCTTATGTCGCCAAAGCAGAGAGCAAAAAGAGTGAATATGTCAAGACTATGCAAAAATACAACATGAAATTGGTATAAAATTTGTCGTTGCTTACTTTTTGGTTGATCTGTTTTTTTTTGTCATTTTCTGTTGTTACAAATAATGTATGTTTTTCAGGCTAATGGAACCAATACAACTGGAGATGATGACTCTGACAAGTCCAAGTCCGAAGTCAACGATGAGGAAGAAGGTGGAAGCGAAGAGGTTTGGCTTTAATATTTAGAAAGAAAACTCCATTGTTGTGGCTCTCTTTATGTTGTTGTTGTTAGTGTAACACTTATTTGATCTGTTGTTTTTGTTTTACAGGAGGAAGATGATGATTAAAAAGATGGATCAGCAATTTGTGTTTGAAGTATTTTCTGTTGTTATGTGTTAGCTAGTTTTAGGGAGAAGAATAGTTAACACTGTTGCTATGTATTCCCCTTTATGTTAACTGGGATTATTTCATATGTACTTCAACTTCTTATGACCAGTTTGGATCTTCATTTCTAACTTTTATGAGATGATATCATGTGTTTGCATGCCTCTACTTCTACGTTCTACTATATTTTGCTCTCTATGATTGGTGAAAAGTCATACACTTGTCTACAAAGGAAAAAGCTTCTTTGGCTTTCTCTGGATGAATATTGGTTTTGGTCATATCCTAATTTTGTCTGATCTTTGTTGTCTGTTGTCATTTTGTGGGATTTTGTTCCTCCTGGCGCCATTTAATGTTATCATCTATGGTGAATTGAATCACTGGTTAAAGTTTGACAATTGTCTACACTAGAAGCTTTTTGATTTCTGTCAACGATTCATGCTTAAATTCCTAATTGCATATATAGATTGAGATTACTTCTCTAATATTTTCAATTCCTGGTGGTTGAGTTATTTCGGTTTATCCATTGTCTAATGTACAAAAGAAGTTGAAAAACCCTCATAGGTGTAGTATATATAAAACTTTGAAGAAGCTATTTACAGCGTTGTTCAGTAATATGGCCAAACAAAATGAATGATATTTTTCACATTGAGTTCCTTAAGATATAGTTAAAATAGAAATAAATGAGCAAGAGAAAAGAGTGCTAAGATTTTGAGCTCTGTTTATTGAACTCAACAGCATTCAGCAGTTCCTTTGCCGTGGAGGAGAAAGACTTTGCGGTATCTTCCATTTCCGTCGTCCTCAAGCTAATTCCCTGCAGAGATACGAACGGCTTTTAAGTCACGAAAGAATGAATCATCAAGGATGTGAAATCTAAAATGGCCATGAATCAAGTAAAATAATATACCTGCAACTTTTTCAGGTTGTCATGAAGTTTGCTCTGAGCCATTTTGGCAGCACCCATATCCTGCAATAACACAGGAAGATGAAATCACGGAGCGAAATTATAAAACTTCTTCTAGAAGACTATAGAAGCTTACCTCGGACGAAGTAAACCCGTATTTCTTCTTGATCTGGTCCACTGTGGTGCCGCTTTTCTCCTCATGTTTCTCTTCATTGGTTGCAACACTCTTCTCATTCTTAGCCGTCATCTGCTTCAGCTTACCTTTAAAGCTGCTAAACTTATTCGCCAGCTTCTGCTTACTAATCCCTGACAATATCCCTTGTTCTTTAGGCTGCTCTTGTTGTTGATGATGATGATGATGATGATGATCCTCAATGTCAATGTCATCTTCAAACGTCAAAAAGAAAAGGATTAGAAACCTATGCCAAACTCAATTATTTCATCATAAAGGACATCAAGAGTGGACCTACCTATGTCCAACTCTTCTTCATCGTCAACTTTAGTAACTCCATGGCTCTCTCTGCTACTCTCAACATTGTTGTTCCACGGGAAATTAGCTGTAGAAAATATTTTAGAAAGCTCCTCAACGGTTTCCTTGGGGCTTTCTGTTTCTGTATCAGCTGCGCTCTTCAATTTGCTCTTGAAGACAGAACCAAATATTCCCTGCAACAAACAAGATAAGACGAATTAGGACTCATACTTGTGTTTGTTTGTGTGCAACAGAAAGCGATAGAAGTCAATGTTGTTTCACCTTCTTTTCCTTTGGAGGTGATGCAAATGCAACCCCTGATGTGATGATGCCTTCGTGACAAACCGCGTTATCTTTCTTGTAAACTCGGCTCAAGGACTCTACAAGCCTAGAACAAAAGTAGAGGCGGTCTCAGACTTTTCAGTTCATCTGTATGTTATAGATATATGTAATCAAACGCGCATCAGTCTTACCTAAATGTGTCCTTTTGAGGTAAAACTGAGCTGACAATAAGTTCCTCATCTCCATTCACCTGTAAAGAGAAAGATTACGATTATCACAAAATCCAGCTCGAGTACTTTACTTACTACTACTACTTGCAGAGTGCCTGCTCTGAAGGGTTACCATGACTAGATCTCCATCCCAAGAAGCAGAAATGATAATCTCTGGTAACGAGTTTGGTTTTGGTGAAGAATAAGTGAAGCCTCTAATGGAAGTTTGTTTTAGCAGGGAGAGTTCTGGCAAAGACCTGAGGCAAGTCAAAGCGCTGAGAGGTAGTTTCTGCTGAAGAATATGATGAAGAAGAAAAGACAGAGGTGTTTCTACCTTATCTCAACCGTTCCATCTGAGAAAACAAGCGTAAGACCAACACCGGATGTTCCATAGAATGTAGAAGCTGAACACATGGATGAAGAACTAAACTTTTTCTTGTGAAGGACCTTCTTCACTCCCTGAGAGGAACAGAAAGAGGGCAAAATAAATATCAACGGAATATGATATGAAGAGATCAAGATGGAAGATAATGTACCTGGACAACTTGAGCCAAGGAGTAGATGTATATAGCTTTCTCCGAGCAAATCAAAACCGAAGGCTGCCTTGTCGAAATACCCTCAACTATGCTCTCTCTGCTTATATCAATTCCATTTCCTGAAGAGTCTTGTTTTCCATCTGCAAATGATGATGAGAAGAATCATTGAGATCTTGATTTTGGTATTATTAACTTAAAAGAGGGAGGTGGATCTACCTAGGATCTGCATGAATAGAGCCTTGAATGGTTTTT
>OVAY01001766.1:0-24800 GCA_900406395.1 Kernera saxatilis | reverse complement strand
CAGTATCAAGTGATAGGCGATATTTGGGCTCGATTCCTCTGTAGAACGTGCTTAGAATGTGAGGGTTAGCGAAACCATGATGAGGGCAATCCCTTATGTATTCCTTGTAGCGATCCCAAGCTTCATGAAGAGATTCAACAGGACTTTGCTGAAATCCTTGAATCTTATTCCTCAGAGAGTTCGATCTGGTCTTAGTGTAGAAGTGCCTAAGGAAGGCAGCTTTGCACTCGTCCCAAGTAGTGATCGATCCTGGAGTTAGAGACTTCAACCATATATGAGCCTTGTCTCTTAGAGAGAATGGGAAGAGCTTGCACAGAAGGTAGTCATTAGGCACTCCATTAGCTCTGGTAGTGCTGCAAATTTCTTCAAAAGTCTCTATGTGATCCATAGGGTGCTCAGATGAGAATCCATGAAACTGGTTTTGCTTCACCAAGGTTATGATCTGAGGCTTGATCTCAAAATCTTGCCTTTGAGGAGGAGGAGGAAGGATCGCAGCTCGATCCTGAAAGAAGCCATCAGGGGCGTCATAATCTCTCAAAGTAAGATGAGGTGGTTGTTGTCTTTGATGTTGTGCATGTGGTGGCTGTTGGAAAACGTTTCTTGGAAGGTTGTTTCCTTGAGCACCTTGCAGCGGCATTTGGTTATCCGCAAGAGGTGGAGGATCATCAAGAGGAGGTGGTGGAAGATCTCTTTCAGCCATCTCTTGTTGTCTCAAACGATTTCTTCTTCAGTTTTCTCTTTCAACTCTTTCTACCTCTTGTTCAAGTGCAAGTAAGTTATCTGTTCCTTTACTTCTGGTCATGCACCTAAAACACACAAAGACAAAAAGGTAAAAGATATCAGTAGTGCTAATAAAGTAAAAAACCTAGACTAGAAATTAATCCTAAACTCATAGGCAACTAAACAGTCCCCGGCAACAGCGCCAAAAACTTGATGCGACTCAGGTTTTCCCTAAGACCACGGTTGCAAGTGCACAACAGCGAAGTAATACAAAGGGTTATCGAACCCAAGGGACTGTGAGGGCATTGCACTAGGAGAATATGAGATTAATAAATAGCTAAGTCAAAGTATTAAAGAGGTGTCACGAATCTAAACTAGAAAGCAAAGACTAAAAACGATTTTAGAAAACAAGTAAGAAAAACGCTAGGCATTCAGGTTCATCGCAGAGAATCATAAACTATTAGTCTTAGGTCTATCAATAGGGATGCGGTTAAGCCACGTTCTTAACTCAAATTCACTTAACTTTAAAGTTTTTCCACTCTCGTGGTTCTAGCCTCTATATCTCACTACCTAGAGGCTAAACTCTCGCATGTCGCTAGATAGATTGATACGCTTTATCATGAACAGGATTCGATATGTTTACTAAAGTCTATAACTCAACTTTCGTTGGTTATAACCCCTAGCTCATCTAGAATAGATTAGGCCACTTGCTAGACTTTTGGAATGTAAACGAGCCTAAGAACAGTAGCTAGGTGATCAAGTTAGCTAACAGCAATAGAAACAAGACTAGACGAAGAACAATTATGATATCCCTGTGTATTTGACCTTAGATCTAATAATCTATGAACTCTCTTTGAATTCCCCTAAGCCTAACTAATAAAATACTCTAACCTAGACATAAACGAAAGCAAACACATAAGGAAAACGAATTGCATTCAATAAGAAAAGAGATGACAAAGTAAAGAGATAAGAATTTTTCTCTAGAACAAGCTCAGAGGTGAGTTCTTCTCTCTTTGGAGCTTAGATCTCTCAATAAAAACGTGAATACAACTTTTTTAAACTCTAAAGGGGCGGCTCTCTTTCCCAAGAAGCTAAAAAATGAATATATATAGTGCTAGGTCTTGATAAAGTCGGTTTTGAAGAGATAGGGCGAGATAAGGTTGTATCTTCTTCAAATCTGCAAGAGAATATTCTCTGGACCGGACGCATTTTAAAGCTTCTGCGTCCGGTCTTCGTACCCGGTCTCCCAGCAGGAAGTGTAAATTTGTGCTCCCTTGAAGTTTCACGAAGGACTGAGTGCATTTTAGAGCTTCTGCGTCCGGTCTTCGCACCCGGTCTTCGGCTTATGCGAGTTTGAAGGAGAAGATGGAGAGGACCGGGTACCTAGAAATGGAATTATGACCGGTCCTCGTACCCGGTCCTTCAAGGGATGATTCCAAATCGTGGTCAAAGTCTTGGGGAAGCTTGAGGACCGGTCCTGGTGCTCAATTCTGCACCCGGTCCTCGTGGTCGGTCTTCTGGACCTATTGGCACGAAAACTTGAATAACTTCAGAACCACATGTCCAAATGGGTTGAGCTCAAGTGCATTAGAAAGCTAACTCAAAGGGCTAGATCGTCAGAAAATTTAGTTAAGATTTGACTTGGGAAGGCTTTGAACGGATGGCATAATCATGACGCTTCTGCATTGAACTTCATCCGAGTTTTCCCCATTTTTGCATCTTTTCGCCCAATTGTCCTGTAAAGACTTAAAACACTATATATAGACTCTAAAACTACTTCTTGAGGTTAAAAGTTACTAAAACACCAAAATAAAGTATTAAAACATAACTAAAAGCGGTAAAAATCATAGTATATCTGTCACCACTATAGTAGCCTATGCTTTTAGTCGCTTGAGGCTCATCGCCTTTTATGAAAAGCCTTAAAGAACTTTCTGGCTTGTCCATATCACATAGAAGGCTAGTCCCGAATTCTGCAATCGTAAAGAAGTATGAATTAGAAGTCTGAATGAAGTATTAAAAAGTCTGAAATAGAAGTCTTAATTAGAAGTCTGCAAAAGGAAGTCTAACACCAAAGTCTACATACGCAATCTAAAAATGTGGTCTACATACGAAGTCTAAAAACAAAGTCGAAAACCAAAGTCTAAATACGAATTCTAAATACAAAGTCTAAAAACGAAGTTATTAAGCGAAGTCTAAAAACGAAGTTATTAAGCGAAGTCTAAAACCCCTAGCAAGTAGATCTATAAGCAGAGTGGCAGCAGCGGCTCAGCGGCGAGGAGATTTGAAAAAGGGAGGAAGAGGGAGGGAGATGGAGGGAAGAGGAAGGAAGAGGTCTTACCGTGAAATCCCGCGGCGAGTATAGGAATCATGCGGTGAGGAGAGGTAACCTGCACGGTGGCGGCTTCTGGGATCTGAATAATTAAAGGAAGCGGTTAGAGGAAGATGGAGGAATATGAAGTGAGAGGGCTTACCGTCAAATACCGCGGCTAGGCAGACTTTGAATACACTTCAGATGAATCTGAACTAATAAGCAGACTTCGAATGAAGTCTTCTAAACGTAAACCGTAAATCTAACCTAAACTATAATCCTACAAATTTGTTTACCGTAAACCCTAAACCCCTAATCTCTAAACTCAAAAAACTTATAAATATGAAACATCAATAACAAGATTACACTTAACCATGTAAATACATAAATCTACGGTTACGCATAAAATTATTTGGTATGTATTATGTATTGGTTTCATTATTAGTATGTATATAGTTTATAACCTAATTTAACTAACTTGGGCTAATTTGATTTAATTGTATAAAATTTTAATTTAAATACTTTCCAGTTTCTTATATTTGTTTATGTATACACATTTTTACTCAAATTAAAATTTCTAATTAAATTTGATTCAATTGTATGAAAGCTTTATTTAGATACGCCACAACTGCTTATATTTTGTTTATGCATTAATATTTTTAATCAATATTTTTTTGTAATTTTGTATTTTAAATACAATATTTAATTACATATCATATTTCATTTGCAGTATGCTCCCGTAGATTTTTGCATAAAGTCCAACAAGAAGACTTTTTCATTAAGTTTCAAAATTCGTAAGGCTAAAAAAATAATTGTTATTTTTTTGGTCATAAGGGAGGAAATGATAATTTATCTACCTCTTTGGGTTACTTTTGAATAAGGGGTTTACTTTTGAATAAGGGGTTTACTTTTGCATTTAAACTCAAATTTTATGTCATTTTTGGAAATTATACCTCTATTTTTCAATCGTTATAAATACTCACCAAAAACAAATCTGCATTCTCTCTTCATATTATTAAAGTATATTTTTTAACATATATGTATATACATTATATTTAGACTAAATAATTGTGATGACCATATACGAGAGTATATTTTCAAGAATGACAAAAACTTTTTTTTTACTATTTCAGTGGTTGTTGCGGTTACTATAATACCCTCTTTGTTTTGCCACCTCACACTCGCTGAAAAGATATCCTAAATCTAATTAGATTTTAACGAATATATTAGTAAAATTTTGTAAGATATGGTAGGGTTTAGTAGTATCATAGGTGTCAGATGAGTAATTGTTAGCCACGTATTCCAAGCTTACATATATTTATGTATGTATAGGTCACAAAGACCATGATACTTTATTATATATATATATACATAACAACAAATAAACGCATATACATTATACTATATAAATATGCATATTTACATCTAATTTTTATTTAGTGCTATATAAACTATGTTATATTGATAAATATGCATATTTATTAATGGTTAAGTTTCATATTAACATATTACAATATTTATTGTATAATATAAATATGTAAGTTTATCTCTAACTTGTTATACGTGGTAGCTCAATTATTAGATGTTAAAGTATCTATTTACGTGAAAAGAAAACATATATCATCTTATCCAATTAAATAATCAGAGAGTCTTTTGTTGTTCTTCACTGAGAACGACTTCGTCCATGGAACCTCCGGGAAGAAACCAGGTTAGGACATACCATTCACTCCAGAGACGTTGTTGTTGTTCTCGTTAGAAAGTTTGGAGAGGAGCATCGAATCCGTTCAAGTTCAACTCCAACCCACCCAACTCGAATCTATCAATGAACACCCGTGGTGGCTCATCATTATCTCCAGATAGATCCTTTGAAGAGGTTCAACACAAATTTTCACTCATTAACAACATAAAAATGTGGATTTCTTTGATCAGTACCGTATGTGTTCAACATGAGAGAGAAATCCCTCGATTCTGTTTGCAAGCCGTCGCCAAAGTATGCGAAAACCTAATTTATGGGTTTTAAACTTGAGGGCTTCTTTTCGTTCATCGCTTCTGATACACTTTTTTTTTCTTTTAAATTTCAGACTTCATGCGGTTCGAAAAAGATAAACCGCTTTATCGATGAAACTGCTACTCTGCTTTTTCTTCTTGCTTCGTAATTGTTTCGTCTTCTCTCTCCAAATAGGTGTACGTAATGAACGCTAAGATAGCAATATATTTATATAAGATTTATTCTCTGACATCATATCTATTTGCAACTCCAAATCTCATAATATCACATACTATACTATAGTGGTAATTTTAGATTGATGAGAAATATACAGTGCTTGAAATCGGCACTTTGTCATATCGCTAATTATGTTCTCAACCTTTGCTATTAGGTGCAAATACTCTTATATTTATAAATTATATATATATATATAGTTCATATCATAGTTATTAATTTATTAAAACAAATAATAAGAATATTTACCATATTATTTTTAGTAATAATTTGAAAATTTTGTATTATAGAATTATAAATATATTTAAAATACAAGTAATCAAATTTTTATGTTATAAGATTCTATTTTTTTTTGTTTTATAATATGCATAGAATTTTATGAAAAAAAATTTAAATTTAAATATAAAATTATAAAATTTTTACTTTCGGAAAATTTAAAGTTTTAAAATTCTTCTCTATGTTAGATACATAAAACTAATGCAAAAAAAGAAAGAAATTGTATTCTATATTATAATTATGCATCTTTAATAATTATAGTTATCCAAGTTACATAATTAAAAGGAAACATATTATTATTTATAGTTATATTTTAATGACTAAAAATTTCGAATTATTAAAAATAATGGTCCATACATATATGATATAAAAAAATTATATAAATTTAAATTGCTTACTTTCAACTAAATTTGTTAAAAATTATACTTATGAATTAATATTCTAAGTGTAGTTAATAAGTATATATAAAAATTAAATTTATATATATATATATATACATATATCTAAAAGTATCATTAAAAACTAATTATAATTTAATTACTTATAAAATATATACACATTAGAATTTATGACTTTGTTATAATTTTTTGTAATCTAACATTGAAATAAACAATTTTCTAAATTCCGCTTGTTTTTTTTTTTGTGATCTAATTATCTAAATGATTATGGGAAATTTAATAAAGCTATTGTAATTCACAATAAGAAAAAATAGTAAGTCATAATACATGAATATTTTTAAAAAAAATTATGATTCAACTGTTTGAAATGTTGTATTAAATATGAATCATTTAAAATTAACATAACACAATAATTAGCATATATTTATTTTTTTTTCACACATGATTAAGATAGTTTGTGATAAATTAATATTAACAATAATACATTGTAAATATGACGTCTAGTCACTGACAAAGCACAAATTTTTCAAGACAAACAAATAAAAGTCTTCCAACATAAATTTTGGCACGGATAAAAAATTTTATACTTATTATTTCAAGATAAGCAAATAAAAGTCCTCCTACATTTGATATATTTTAAAATTTGTAGACCGCTGAAAATTCAAATAGATTTCTAGCCGAGAAAGAAGATTCTTTGAGTTGTATGTTCAAGCAATTGCTCGAATAATTACTGTTTAAAAGATCCTACACCCCCATGGTAAAGATTTTTTGGTTGAAAACTTCAACCAAGAATACATTATTAATATAACCTATCGATTTTTCAAAGAAAAATTGGATACATAAAAAAAAAATACAAGAACTATTTGGGTCTTATGCATTCCCCTACCATCTTGATTAATCTTATTACATCTGAGTCATGTTGGAAAGATCGTGAAGTAAATATTCAAAATCTTGTTCACTATCCAAATATATTTAGTAAATTTACGTCTGCGGAAAAATTAATTTAAGACTTTTTTGAACTTTTTAACTTTTTTAACAGGTATGTAAAATTATGCATTCATTTAAACGAAAACCGTCACAACACTGGGATGTGATGAAACGATGTTTCATATTACGTGATGTCCAATCTCAACCTCAATATTATGTAAACCAGAGAAGAGAAGAGACGAGGAACGAAAATAATGAAAGTCATATGTATTCAGAAACATATGGTGGTGAAATGTCAGACGACCGAGTTCCAGATACACAAGAAAACGAAGACGTGTATCGTGTTAACATAGATGACAAAACACGTCCTTCACATGAGTTTACCCATGAAAATTTGTGCGAGAGTTATCCAACGTTTGATCCGTTACAAATTTATGCTTCCAGAGTTCAACCATGAAGTCATGGAAGACGTGGAAGTACTTTATAATGAATTGCACAAAACTCACGTGTATCTATAATCTTTTGAGATAATAATGAATTGCGAAAAACTCACGTGAATTTAGGGAGTTTCAACGCCATAGTTTACAACAACTACGTCCAAGTTCATTTAATCAAGATGATTACAACGATTTCAATACAGCTATGAAGATAATTAAATCTATAGAACTTACAAACGACAATAAATCTTATTGGACATGCATTTAGGCACTTAAAAAAGATGGATTTTTGCGTAAGTATTTTATTGATAGAGATGAAAAATGGGTTTTTTGCAAAAAAAAACCCTCTAAGTGGATTTGTTTTTGCAAGTTTACCCTCAGGTTGCGAAAAATGAAAGTCAAACCTAAGAAATGCGAGTCAACCCGCAATATAACCCTCGTCCTTGTATAGATTTTGCAAATCGTATATAACCGTATATATTATAAAAACTACGTCGTTTTGAACATTTTTTAGATCTGTAAATTGTAAAATAAGAGTCTCGAACCCGTGACTTCTCAGTCAAACACAAGTTCTTTAACCATGTGCGCTAGTTAATAATATTGGTAAATTATCAAACCAAACTAATTATATAAGTAAAACTAAATTTTAAACAAAACAAACACACAATCGAGTTTGATGCTCATCACTGGCGGTTTTTGATTTGATGTACCATTTATAACGCTCTATATCTCTTTAGAAAGCTCTTAAGATTTCAAATCTAATGATACCAATATCGCTTCGTGATTTTAACTATGTTGGCCGGAATTTCTCCATGAAATTTGGTTTTTCAAAATTTAAAGTTAAATTCTGGAAGTTCTAGAGTGAATTTTGAAGAAACGAGACTCGATCTGAACTTAGGAGACCAATATTAACAAAGCCCAATAGTTTTTATTTATTTATTTCGGGCATGATTAATTTTTGGATCTGAAACTTCGAAGAGCTTTTACGGTCACATACATTAGACTTTCTGAATTCTAGAAGTGTATTTGGACTTCTCGTCGCGAGGGCTTCGATTTGATATGTAGATATTCATATTTTAACAAAGTCTATGATTGTAGAGATCGTGAGGAAGACGATAGCAAGTATTTTCAGTTAGAAATTTTAATATATCGTATATACATATATCTATATATCGGTTTGAGATTTTAACAAAAATTATCGTGACACAAATGGTAATATCTGTACGAAATTGTTCCAAAGGTCTTGTGTTCGAACCTCGCTTTTATATTACTGTGTTTTTTGAAAAATGTTCAAAAGGACGTAGTTTTGATAATATACACAGTTATATACGATTTGCAAAATCTATACACGGCCAAAGGTTATATTGCGGGTTGACTCGCATTTCGTAGGTTTGACTTGCATTTTCCGTAACCTGAGGGTAAACATGCAAAAAAAATTTCACTTAGAGTGTTTTTTTTGCAGAAAACCCATGAAAAATTCTTCGCAGATAAGATACAATTTTTACAAGCTCTAACTAGATATACACACGGCAATGAATATGTGGAGAAGCGCTTAAGCTCCGATCAACATACTGGGAGTCCATGTTTAGGTGGTTTTCCTTATGGTAGTCCATCTTCTAGCGGTAATAATTCATGGAGTCGAACTTCAGGTGGCCAATGGGGTCATAGTTTTCAATAATGACGTACACCACCAAATGCTCAGCAATGGGGTTAACCATTAAATGTTCCACAATGGGGTACACCACTAAATGCTCGGCAATGAGATTCACCATTAAATGTCCAGCAATGGGGGTTAACCTTCAAATATTCAGCAATGGGGTATACCAGCAAATGCTCAACAATGGGGTACACCACCAAATGCTCAACAATGGGGTACACCACCAAATTCTCAACAATGTGATTCATCATCAAATATTCCACAATGGAGTATATTGCCAAATACTAATCACTGGGGGTACACCACCAAATGCTGAACAATTGGGTTCATCATGAAATGTTCCACATTGGGGGTACATTGTCAACTATTTCCAAATGGGCCCTTCCAACAACTGTTCAACATGGATTTGCACTAAGAACTCAAGCATAGACAACAACAAATGCTGAAGAGTGACAACATCTCCTACTTCGACAAACGTTTAAAGAGGAGTATCACCATCAGTCGGTTTCATGAGTTATTCTCCAGCAAGGCAAATACCACCTATACATAGAGCAAGAAGATTATTCAACATTTGGGAAACTCAACAAGGATATTGTATTATTTGTTTTGTGTACCAAATTTTAAGTTTTTCGTATATGCTAACTGCGATCACAAAGACTGTAATTACTAAGTTACGGAGAGAGAATTGAGTTGTGAAATTTGAAAAACGAGCAATTTGAAGAGTTAGTAATTTAACCAGCATTAAGTTTTACAATCGATATTTTGAAAGAGGACCAGTCCAAACCGATGGTGGCTTGGTGTGGAAGAACATTTTGGCGTTGATTAGAAAATGTTGCTAGTCTTCAATTAGTATGAAACACTTAATTGTTTCAGAACATTGTGTGATAAACTAGAAACGAGTTGTGGTTTACAACCAACATCGAATGTAAGTATTGAAGAGAATGTGGCCATTTTCTACGGATATGTGGATACAATGAAGTTCAAAGGGATGTTGGATTGCGTTTTAGACGAAATCAAGAAACAATATAGAGGAATTTTTTGGAAATGCTTACAGTGACTGAGTTAATTGCTTGTAATTATATAAAGACTCCAACAAGATAAAAATTACACCGAATTCCCGAATGACTGCAAAGGGATCGAAGATAATTGTCATATTTTAGTGGATTCGTTGGAGCAATAGATGGGGTTCATGTATGCATTAAGATGAAGCCAGAATTAAAAGGAATGTATTGGAATCACCATGATAGACCGTCATTTAATATCAGGGCAATATGTGACTTGAATATGTTATTCACATATGTTTAGAATGAGGCACCGGGAACTTGTCACGATACAACAGTATTCCCAGTGGTGCAAGATAGTGATTCTGCATTTCCATTGCCTCTGACATAAATATATTATATATTAGATTCTCGTTATCCAAATAAAAAAGAATTTCTTGCTCCCTATAGATCTTAGACGAACATGGTTGTTCGGTATCATATGTCACAATTCGACGGTGGTATAAGCAAGAAATGTTCAATCGATGTCATGCATCTTTACGTTCTGTTATTAACAAACATTTGGAGTTTGGAAGAAGAAATGAAAGATTCTTTGTGAATTTCCTAGATATAATATTTATGTGCAAAAGAGAAAGGTGATGGCTACAATGGGACTACAAAATTTTATAATAATTTCAAAATTTTCAGATGATGATTTTGCAAATTAATGAGAGAGACAAAGATTAGTAACACAAATTATGAGACTAATAAAAATAACATGAAAACAACAAAGATAGCCGATGAAGATCTTATGGCGAACATAAGAAAAAACATTGTAGATTTGTTATTGGCATATTATAATACTCGATATTAACTTTTGTGTTTTTGATTTTTACCCATGCATTGTATTTGAATTTATTTATATATAATATTGTCTACATATTTATAACTACTATAAATTATTGTATTAATAGATTAAATTTTCTAAATTAAATAATTTTGTAATTATTTTTAGTTATATAATTATTTAGAAGAAGAATATATTAAGTAATATACGGAAATACTGAAAATGCATAAATTCTCGATGCCATTGTTGTAGAAGCTATTTATGAGAATGGTTTTTAGATTTGCCATATCTTTAACGAGAATTGACTATTTTATTCTTTATCTTTTTGTAGTTAATTTTTTCTGTCTCTCGACATCTCTCTCTTTTTCTCTCTTTCTCTCTGTCTCTCTCTCTCTATCTCTCGATTATTTGTTTCTCACTAGGCATGGTGATGATGAAGATATGAAAACGGGAAAACCCACTACTAGTTGTGTAGGAGCAACTGTAATCAATGCCATTGGAAATGATAGTGGCGGCATCGGCAAAACTGTGATGGAAGAAAGGGAGATGCTATCGGAATTGGGTTTCGATTTGGGTTCGTCGTAGTCAGACATCGGCGGCATCGCCGGAGCTGTGTTGGTTTCAATATACTTTGCGCCGATTGCGCTTCAATATGGGTTCGCCGTAATCATAAACTTTGATTCTTCTTTCGATGTTGGTGGCTCGTGTAAAGGGAATCCATAACCAAACAGTGGATTTGGTTTATCAATAACGAGATCTGGAGAGAGAGAGCAAAGATCATGCCCGCTTAATTTTTTTCTTTTTTTTCCATTAGAGCAACGAAACATGCTTTTATGCGTATGATCTTTGTAATTTTTTTTATTGTTTAAATAAATAAATGAAGGAATTGACCATGGGTGAAAGTTTCTGGATCTATATGAACATTATCAGTTTTATTTTCATTTCTTTGACTAATTTTGGATTTGGAATTATATTGATTACCATGAAAATGGTGGTATACGACGATGGGAACAGTGGTATACAGTGTTATACAACGGCGTTGGTGGTGGTGTATGACAATAGTGCTCTCAAATTCAGAAGGACAAAATCGTCCAAAAAAATCATGGCGTTTCCATTTTTATAAACCATTTCATTTAAGGCATTTTCATAAATTACATCTTCACATATGGCATTTTGAGTAAAAATCCCAATAATATAATAAATTTATTTTTTTATATTTTTTTTCTAAAACATTAAATAATGTACTCATAATTATACTATTAAAATTTATATTGTACCTTTGATTTTTTAAAATTAAAATTTGTATTTAAAATTTTTTTAGTATTTTTTTTATTCAATTATTTGATGCGCACTATTTGCTACGTTGATCACCATTCAAACATTGGATCGCTAGATCCGCTTAATCCGCACTTACTCCTCCAAATCCGCTTGATCCACACTTGTTCTAAATCATCTTTATCTTATCAGCCCGATCCGCTTTCTCTATTCGAAGCCATCGTTTTGTCATAGGTCTAGTCCGGTAATTGTTTTCCATGCTTTCAAACAATTAATAAAAAAATAGACTTCTAGAGAAAAAGGAAGTTAAAGAATCCAAGATTTGAAGAAGCGGCCAAATATGAACCGGTCTAAATTTTTTATTTGAGATTTGAGGAGACGACCTAAAGGGAATTAGGATAATATATAGTTCATATTTTCAAGGAAATTGGGATATACACAAAACATTTCCTATATAAAAGACAGAGAAACAAACAAAGCAAGAAACCGAAAAAGAGCAAACCTAGAAGAGAGAGAGATTTAGATTTTAAAAAGCTTTCCCTTTCTAGAGGGGTCTCTCTCTTCCTCGTGAAGTTCATTTTCTGATCTTAATATTGGTTTTTTTTTACCTCAAATTCTCGGATTTGTAGGGTGTTTTGTCTTTATTCTTGTTTTTACTCCCAGTTTCGTTGATCTCTCTTTTGTTTTTAAAGGTTAGGTCGAAGATCTTCTTTCGGTACTTTAAGCAGTTTCTTTGGGTTTCTTAATATCTGAGTTAGGTGGTTTGTTTAGATGGCGAACAAGGATCTATGGAAAGATATCTAGCGTTTATCCATTGAATCATCCCCGTTGTTAGTTGATCTATCTCTGGATAATCATTCTAAAACCTCGGCATCAAATTGGCTTAGCCTAATTGTTAAACCGTTGAAGCTAAAATTCAAAGGTTGGGCCCGTTACATAATACTCTTCCGATTGTTTGGAGGATGGAGCATAATATTGAAAGCGTGGCACGACAAGATGGTACTATTCAATTCTTCTTTAAATCGGAGTTTGAGATGATGAAGGTATTCCCTTTGACTTTACTAATTGTTATGTGGTTTATGAATTGGGTGAAAAGATAGGTCAGGTTCAAGAGATTATGATAAGAACTACTAAACCCCTGATTCCCCATATAGTTCGAGTTCGTGTAAGAGTTGCAGTTGATAAACCCTTGATTCGTTCACTTCGATTTCAATTTGAAGAATCAGGTCCAAGACAAATTGTGATATTTTATATGATAATCTGCGAAAGTATTGTACAGATTGTGGGTTGATGACTCATCAGAAACAAGATTGCAATCAAGCTCGGATGGTAGTGGATGAGAAGTTACCTGTTGCGGCAAAGGTTGTATCATATGCACAAGAAGATGAGAAAGAAAAAAACAGTTAATAGTTCCTGATGGTAAGGAGATGAGTGTTCAAGGTAATTTTCTTTGTGAACGAGAGAATGTTTTGGCCTCTCTGGTAGATCATGATCGTAATAAAGGAAAAGGGATTGTTCATGCTTCTGAGGTTCCTCAAGCGACAACTTTAAGTCAATTTCAAGTTACACAGGATCATAAACTCATTGCTTCCGCAATCAAAGCAAGGTTATCTCAATCACATCTAAATCTCTAGGAAATTGGTTTTCAGCAAGCGTCTTCATCTGGGACAGCCCTGAAAAAGACTTATCGAAGAAAAAGTACCCCTAAATGTAAGCAGAGTTTAAAATCTTCGTCGATTGACTCTTCTAAAGTTGATCTCAAAGCTCGAAAAGGACTACCAAAAGCAGTGCTTCCCAAAAGGAGAGGTAATTCTGATGCTAAAGATTTATCCATTCTTGCTAAACGCAAGATCAAGGTGATCACACATGAGGGATTGCCCAATCCTTTATCATTTTTAAGCTGGAATTGTCAAGGATTGGGCTGTGTTCAGGACTTGACAATTCTTCATCTCAAGGAGATGGGTAAAAACCATTTTCGTGAGATGATGTTCTTAATGGAAACAATGAATAATAGGAATGTTTTGGTGGATATACTGGAATGGTTAGGATACGATAATGTGTATACAGTTGATCCAGTAGGAAGAAGTGGTGGTTTAGCTCTTTTCTAGAAGAATAGTGTTGAAATCGATTTCAACTTTGTTGTTAAGCATCTAATAGATATGTATATCAAATTTGGTTATGTTGGTGTTTTTGTTTCATGTATCTATGGAGCTCCTGCAGTGAAACAGAGAGATACTGTATGGGAAAGAATTACTCGGATTGGGATTCACAGAAAGGATAGTTGGTGCCTAATTGGAGATTTCAATGAAATTCTCCATAATGGTGAAAAATTGGGAGGTCTAGCACGATTTCATGCTAGCTTTCAACCCTTTGTGAATATGATCCAGGCATGTAATGTGTCAGAACTAGCTAGTCACGACAATAAGTTTACCTGGGAGGTATGAGAAATAATCTCTGGATTCAATCATGTTTGGGAAGATGTTTTGAAAAAAAAATTGGTTCATGCAATTTTCTGGTTCCAATCAAAGTTTCTTAGATAAGAGAGGTTCTGATCACCGACCTGTGCCGGTAAAACTCTTGGCTTCTCAAGAAACTTACCGTGGACATTTCAGATTTGATAAATGACTTCTGTACAAGCAAAATGTAGAAGAGGCTATCTCTCAAAGTTGGAATTTCTCTTCATCTAACACCTACTCTTTGATTTCAGACAAGGTGAGAATGTGTAGAAAATCTCTGAGCAGATGGAAGAAATCCAATAACTTCAATTCTGATGACAATATTTTGTTGATTGAAGGAGAATTAGAATGGAAACAATCATCCAATTATCCTTCTACCAGTCGAGTTTTAGAGCTAAAAATATCCTTTTAGTGGCCTAAAAGGAAGAGGAATTGTTTTGGAGTCAGAAATGTCGAGAAAGATGGTTAAAAAATGGAGACAGAAAATACAAAGTTTTTTCATGCATCTGTAAAGGCAAATCGATCAAGGAAATGGTTAGAAAAACTCTGCGATGTTAATGGCATTGAGCAAAGGTCTGAAGCTTCTAAACGTGAAGTAGCAGTGGAATATTTTTGGAAAATGTTTCAATCATCTAATCCTCAAAGGTTTCATGAATTTTTTTCGAGGCTTCCCTACTAAGGGTTCATCAAAAATGAATGATGCTTTACGAAAACTATATCTAAGGAAATAATCAAGGATGCTGCTTTTTCAATAAATCCATCCAGTGCCCCTGATCCTGATGGTATGACTGGTCTCTTTTTTCAACATTATTAGCATATTATTGGACCGCAAGTTTCTTCAGAAAAACAAGAATTATTCAGATCTAGAAAGTTTCCGGTTGAATGGAACTACACGCATTTAGGTCTTCTCCCTAAGACTGGCAATCCATCTGAGATGTCTAATCTTCGTCCTATAAGCCTATGCTCTGTCCTTTACTAGATTATTTCAAAAAATTTGGTCAGAAGATTGCAAGCAACCGTGGCTTGGCCAAATCGTTTCAGAGTCGCAATCTGCTTTCGTAGCTGAAAGGTTGATCACTGGCAATATTATCATCGCCCATGAAATGATTCATAGTCTACACACGCATCCCACTATTTCTCAAGAATCAATGGCCATCAAAACTGATATTGCCGAATGAAACTATCTGGAAGCTCTTTTACAAGCTCTTGGTCTCAATCAGCTATGGATTTTGTGGGTTATGTTTTGTGTTACCACCGTAACCTTTTCAGTTCTCATAAATGATCAAGCTTTTGGGCTAATAACTCCTCAAAGAGGTGTGAGATAAGGGGATCCTCTTTCCCCCTTTTTATATGTGTTGTGTATTGAAGGTTTGTCTCACCTTATGAATTGTGCTCAACAGAAGAAGGAGTTATCAGGGATTCAATATACTTCAAAGGGACCAGCCATTAATCATTTACTCTTTGCTGATGACAGTTTATTTTTTGTTGGTGGTTTTTCTCTTATAGGTTCTGGGCTTTGTTATATTTGGTTGATTTTGTTTTATTCTTTTCTTTCTCAATCCAATAGTATAAAATATTAAAATTTTGTCGTTAATGTCCTCTCTCATAGTCAGGGTTTGTGTTTGATAATATTTTATGATGTTAATCTTTACCTTCTTGGGTGGGTAAAAAGGTTTTATCTTTTTCTAAATCTTTTCTTTTTTACTTTTTACTTCTTCCCTTATCCGATTATTCTCGTTCTCCTAAAACTACTTGAGTCTTGTTCTACTCTTTGTATCTCTCCTTGCAAATTCTCTCAGGTGTTTTAATCCTTTTGCTCATCATGGCAGATGAACTGTGGGATGAACTTCAAAATCTTGACTTAGGTCGAAATGATCCAGAGCTTTTTATTCTCCATCATGCATATGCTACTGGCCCAGAACCGTATAAGCCTAATCGCTTGACCTCTTAACCCATCTGTCCAACAGTTACAATCAGTAGTCTCCTCATTACCAAGGATATGGGGTCTAGCTTCACGAGTGCATGGAAGAGTCTTGGATGATCGCTTCGTCCAATTTCTTTCCCAATCAGAAACTGACTTATTATCGGTTCAAAGGATAGAACCATGGATTTTCAATAATTGGTTCGTGGCTTTCCAACGATGGGAAGATCTTCCTGATGTGGATTTTCTGTCAACCATATGTCTATGGGTCCAGATTAGAGGTATTCCTCTCCCTTATCTATCTGAAGAAACATGCTCAATAATTGCTTCAACTTTGGGTGAATTTATTGAGTTGAATTTATTTTTAATATGCGATAATTGAATTTATTCACATCACCCAAGTTGATTCAGATATCTCCGTGAAGGATTTTGAGATTCGTCATGATGTTCAACATTCTCGATCCAATTTTGGTGAAGGAATTGAATATAAAATCCAGAAAGTATTCTGGAGATTTGGTCGGCGAATATGGGACCCAGAAAATGATTTTACAGAGATGCAATGAATCGAAGCAAGAGACAACGTGCTGGTATAGTTCGTCTCAAATCGGAAGAAAAAAAAAGTCATGGAAGTTGACTACAACCAAAATACATGTCATCTCTTGGTACGAGAGATATTGAGTTAGATTGCGATGGAACAGATGAATCGCAATTGTTCATCTTTTTAAAGATTATTGAAATTTAATCACAATGATGATAGCCAAACAAGATGTTCATATCAGACCGAGGACGATGATGGATAAAGCATAACATATATGATTATATGTTCGCGTGGAAGTCTTATCTGAGAAAGAAAGCAACGTGTAATTGTTCTTATTCTATTTTAAAGTTCTTCTTAAGCAATGTATTGGTTGTATTTGTCTTTTTGATTGACAACAATGTAATCCTCGATTTAAGTTAATGTTAGTGAATAGATGTAAAAAAAACCAATAATAATGTAGTAACCAAATAATCACCAACCATGCCAAATTTTTCATTGTCATACTACGTTTTAAAAATATATAGGAAGGGAAGTTAGGGAACACTGAGACAGATAGAGACACATTATTTATATGAATACTCTTTTTTTTTTTTTAAACTTCAGACTTTCATTAATTAGAAATCGAACATACATAGTCATTGTGTAAAGGTAAAAAAATTACAAAAAAACATAATGGTGGAAGAATTTATATGAATACTCTTAAGGGAAAAATACCCTTCATTAAAATTAACTAATGTCAATGTCGACAATTGGTTGCACTTTTCACAACATTAACAAAAATATATGGAAACATGAGTGATCTTGTTTAAATAGTTTAATAAACATAGTATCTAATTTAAACTTAAATAAATTAGCTCAAAAAAAAATAAAAGACTTGAAAAGAACTATAAATACATCTTAGCTTCATTCTCTTTTCACAAGAACATATAGAATAATAGATAGATTATGTATCTTCGATCTCTAGTGATATTATACGTCTGTAAAATGAGTTCATATTTGTTCATATCTCTATTGTTCATCTTTCTTCTAATTACGTCGGCTCAAGGTAATAAAATACATTACATTTGGATATGTTTATGTCTTTTTAAGATCCAAAGTTTTCACTTATCTCTTAACGATCGAAAAACATATATAATTATGTCCGATTTGAATAATTAAATAGTTTTTGCGAAGCTGAGGGAGTCTAGTTTCTTCTCTAAAAAGAATCGAATCATTTGGTTTTGAGATCTAAAAGTTATCGCATGATCAAGGAGGTCTGGTCGACTGCAATATCTGGATTTGCAATCTCCGCTCTGCATTTTTTGTGCCCATTACTCCGTTTTGAGCATTTAAATACTCGTTGCAAAGGTATTTAAGTCTATTTTATTTTATTTTTTTGGTCAAACTAGTAGAATCACATAAATTGGAGATCTGTAGAAAGAGTTATAATGCGATCATTGAAAGCAGTGGTTGCTGGAAATTCAGAACTCGGAAGTTCATGACTTGGGTCAAATTAATTGGTCATCGATGGCGCTTGTACAAATGTCAATTCAGGGTTAATTCGATATGATTACTATTTTCAAGGTGAGTTCTAACTCCCTTAGAATTATTATACATTTGCATAATATTTTAGGAATATTAAAATAAATTGAATGATTAAGGTACTTTGAGATTAAATTAATAATATTAATTTGGGCATAGAAATATTAATCGGTCTATGCGGTGCCTAGGTACTTTGAGATTAAGTTAAAAAAATCGGTCTAGACGGCGCCTAGACCGATTTTTTGAACCATGGTAAATTATATGCAAGCATGAATTTTGGAAAATATAAGGTAATATTGTTATGAGTGTTGGAACTCGTTGTTGACAAGTAGCTCCTGCCGATTTTCCGGTCACGTTTTCGGCCAACTCGTTTGGGGGAATGACCAGATTATGAGTGCGATGTAATCTTCACCGTGAGCACTATAATGTAGTGTACCCAGATGACTAAATTGGAGTTGATTTGAATGAGAAATGGAGGTCCAAGTGGGTTGGTTAAAAAGCTTGAAAACCTTAAAGTTTGGCTAAATGTCAAATGTCCTACTTTGGAAGTTTGGATTTACACTATAGTGTAAAAGAAGAAGAGTGAACTCATGCTAAACCATATGCGCGCGCGCCGAGTCGAGCCAGAAGGGGCTCCGGCTCGGATTTGGGTTTGGTTGTGAGTTCGGGTATATGGACTTTGGTCCAATAAGCAATCTTTTGCATCAAATTTTATTTGTATAATTGATCACTAGATAAATATAATTTTGGTCAAAAAGAAGCAAGTAAATAGTTCTCCTAGAGAATTAAACTTGGTCAAAAAATAACTCTCCTCTTCAATTGACAATTGATTATAATAAATCAATTCTTTGTAATCTCTATCATAATGGCTCATATTAAATGAGTTTTTTTAATTGAGCATTATGGCCATATATTTGAGAAGTGTTGTGGCTCTCTCTCTCTCTCTCATTCTTGTGGTAACAATTTCAATGTCAAATAATCCCTTCCATTTTCCTCTCTTTTGTTCTTTATTTTTCTAGAGAGTAGAACACATAAAATGTTCGAAATCTTATAATTTTATATGATGCAGATCATAAGAATTATGCAGTTGTATTCTGGGATTCGAAACGCCATGCAACCGTCACACTATGAAGCGTTTTCAGAATTAAGGAAAGAGCGTCTCGCCTCTGTAAATCCGTTCTTCCTATAATTCATGTATCAATATATTTTGTATTAATTTATCGATTTATTTATGCAATTTCTTCACAATTATTCAGTTTGCCCATATTGTAGAAATAGCATTCCTACAATGAGCTTATTATATAAAAAAATAATTGAATTATTTGAATATGTGGATTTTGAAACGATGTGATGTATTGTTATTTAATATTCTGGATTTTGATTCTGATGATGACATATATGTTTTGTTCTGTTAAGACCTGTATCAGCATGCTATTATGATTTAGCTAGCTCTATTGAGCAATTTATGGCCGCCGGGATCGCCAATGGATGTATTAAATACTCTGTTATTTTGTTTGTGGTATTGAGACTGGTTAATATCGTGCACCATACTTCTATATCACCTCGTTAGCCGCCAGCATCGCTATCAGGTTTATTATATATATATATATTATGTTAGTATCTAGCTCGAGTCGACCAATGCTGGGGTTGAACCATTCTGTTTGCATTGCTAGATACCTGGTCGTTCGGTTCTATTTGATACCATTCGATTCTGCTTTGTTCTGTTGATATCTTTACGTTTTTATTTCGTTCTGCTTATTATTCTGCTCTGCTGAAAGTTATTACTTATGCTCGTTTATCTATGTTCTGCTGAAATTATTATGTTCTGTTGAGTTTGGTTATGTTTCTGTTAAATCAAGATATATGATTGTTTGTACCAACACGTGAACATTAACTGTGCGATGTCAGACCGTGTTGATACATGTTTGTAGGGTTTGTAGTGTCACTAAGCGATTTTTCGCTCACATTTGTTCTGATTTTCGTGCAAGTAAGTTTCAAGAATCAGGTGGTCGAGTGATCAACTAGCTTAGTTCGAGGATTTAGAGCGAGACTCGGTGGTTTTTTCTTTGTATTATTTACTTTCGTTTTCTGATATTTAATTTTCAGAGCTTTGTATTCTAAATTTTTGAGTTAGTATTTGTTTTTACTCTCGCGGTGTTCCAGAAATTCCTTTGGAATTTTTGGGGCGTTACATAAATACACCAATATATTCAACAAATGATACACCTAGGGTTTATCCGTTTTTGTTCATCTCTTATGGTTTCTATGAATAAATGTTTTGATTCATTTGGTTCTCAATAGTTCGTTTATTTGCATATATATAGTATGGAATGACCCATGGATCCCAGCCGATCGCCCGATGCCAGCAATTCCTAGAGGATATAATTTTCTTTCTTCTTTGAAGGTAAATCATTTAATTAACCCATCAACTTTGATGTGGAATTTGGATCTTCTTAATGAGGTCATTGATCCAAGAGATATTTCAGTCATTTTGAGTCTACAAATCAGTAGGGCAAGATATGCTAGGTTGGCACTTTACAAAGTCTGGCAAGTATATGGTCAAATCAAGGTATAAGATAGAATATGAGGATAGCCTATCAAAGATTTTTCGGACCAAACTATCAATTCTTTCAAGCACACGCGTGAAAATCAAAATATCCTACAAAATTACGGTACTTCATCTGGCAAGCTTTAACAGGTTGTTTATTGGTTTTAGCGGATTTGAGATACAGAGGGATAAACTATGACACTCAATGCGCTAGATGCAAAGCGGATATGAAGATAATTAATTATGTTCTCTTTGAATGTCCACATGCATTACAAACATGAGCCATATCTAAGATACCTTCAGTTGTGAGTTTCTTCCCACTTCAGTCGGTTCATTCAAATTTGGATTATTGTTTTGGAGATTACCATCGGTTATTGAGGATAGTAGCTTTCCATGGATACTTTGGTATATATGAAAATATAGAAATGATAAGGTTTTCAAGAGTAAGGACTGGCCTCTTGAGGAGATCTTCAAAATTGCAAAAATGAGGCCACTGTTTGGGAATAAGCTCAGGATAAAAAAAATTTTTTTGGGAATTTCCAAACCTATTGATTCTCTTGTTTCACAAACAATTCTCAGGTTACCGTTGTTGCCTAGATGGATTAGTGGAAGGAGATATATATCTTCCCAGGTTTTGGTTGGATATGCTTTCAAGACGATGCAAAAAAAATTGATATGCAGGGGGCCTGTAATGTGCGCAGAAGCCTTTCTGCTCAGGTCGCAGAGATGGAAGCAGTAATTTGGACAATCACGTCTATGCTTTTCATGGGAAGGATATACATCGCTTTTGTTACAGACTGTTCCGAGTTCGTGAAGATGGCGCCAACACTGAATGAATGTCCAGCTTTTGCGATTCACCTAGAGGAAATCGATAAGACGAAGTCTATCTTTTTGTTTTTCTTTTTATCTTATATTTCTCGCTCTCTAAATTCTAAGGCAAATAATATAGCAAAAAATGCTAGAATCTACCCGTCAAATATTGTTGTTGTAGACTCTTCATCTCCGTATTGGATTTTCAAGCCGTTTTAAATTTAAATTGTTGACAAATAAAAAAAGGATAAGTTCGGTTACTTGAATTCTCTAAGGTTATATCGTTAGTTTGCAAAGGATGATCTCAATGATTACCTTCTCACAATCTGAACTTTGGTAAATGTAAGTTTTTTGGTATGGACGTTAAGTTATTATACCATTTTCAAATTTTCGACAGAAAATTACAGAGAAAAACTAGTAGCCCCAGAGATCAACTTCATATTGAAACCTTTTCAATGCAATGCACTAATTAAATCAAAAGATAAGAGGTTTTAAACACCAAATGTGAGAGATTCATGGAAAGACACGGTGTTAAATGATTAAGAGAGCTTTTATATCATGATATTTGTTGAGTTTCCTTATATGTATATAGTATATTTGAGTAGTAAAATTCAGTTAAAAAAATAAGAGAATGAGAGTGCAGGGATTGTTTGGAACAGGAAGGAATTTATTGGAATAAACGCAGAATTGATATATTGATGTTTGCGTGGCAAATGAAGTTAAGATAAATATATATAGATATTACTTAACAATATTATTTGAGAAATAGATTTCCTTGCAATATAGACTTCCCTAAAATATCAAGATTTTTTTTTTGTTGCTTTGTTTCGGTTTTAGATAAATCGAATTACTTATATTAGAACACATGTTTGTGTGTTAGAACGTTTTTTTCCGAAACTTTGTGTAACTAGAAATAATAGGTGAGTGCCGAGCTAAAGAATTGCCTTAAAGTCGTGTCATTCTGATTGAGTGGTAGACTCTGAATATTATCACTTAAATTTATTTTTAGAAAAGGTGTTTTTTTTTTTGAAAGAATGTAAAATTTGTATTCATAAAAAAATAATCGTTTTTATATTAAGTGTAGCCGTGAAAACCGAAAAAGAATTAGACTACAACTTCACCATGGGACTTCAGCGAGTGGCAAACCACCGCATAAGACCCCTTCAAACACCTGGCAGCCATGGATTCGAAGTGATGAAAGTCTGTTACGCACAATTTTATCAATGAGTCGAGTGAGTTGAGCAGAGATGCAGAGACAGCCAAAGACGCGAAGCTTTGAGTAATTGGGAGCTTCTCCAAATAGTTTATGAAACGGCGATATCAACGATAGGAGTGGTGTTGGTAGTCGATTGATGAGATAAGTGGCAGGTGTGAATGCATAGAACCATTATTGTTTTGGCATTCTGGCGTGAAGTGTGAGTCTCGTTTCTACCATATGGCGATGCTTTCGTTCGAAAATGCCATTGTGCTCCGGTGTGTGAGGAATGATCAAAGCGAGGAATGATCGAAGCGCCACAAACTCTTCCCCATTGTCAGAAAAGAGTGTTCCAATTCTAGTGCTGAAGCAATTCTCAACAAGTGCTTTGAACGCCATGAATGTTTCACGGACTTGGGACTTCACTTTCAGGGGGTACAACCACGTGTATCTGTTGTAGTGATCAACGAGTAATAGATAGTACTTGTAATTGTAGATGGAGATAACGGGAGATGTCCATAGGTCGGTGTAGATGTATTCTAGTGGATGAGTGGACTGGATAGAAGATTGGGAAAAAGGTAATTTGTGGGTTTTATGAATTGCACGATCTGAACAAATCGAGTGTAGAGGTACATATTGTGAGCAAGGTAAAGAGAAATTGGAAACAACATTTTTAATAATTGAAAGAGATGGGTGACCGAGGCGGAAATACCAATCTGTAGTAGATGGTTTAGGTGGGGTTGAGGCAAAGAAGGATTGAAGGGTAGATGGAGAGGCTAACCACTCGTACAACTCATTTTTAGTCTTGCCTTGGATTAACAGGACCTCCGAGCTGAGATCCTTCACCTCAAAATGTGCAGGAAAGAATTCAGCATACACTTTGTTAGCGTTACACAACTGATAAATGGATATGAGATTTTTTCTGGATATAGGGAACACATAGAACATTTTTTAAGGTTAAGTATCAAGATTGAGAGGGTAGGATAGTGAACAAGTGTGCGTTATTAAAAAAACATGAGCCATCACCAATGAGCATTGCATCATCTCCATTGTATGGTTGATGGATCGCAAGATTGTTTAAGTCACTCGTCATGTGGTGTGTAGCGCCACTGTCCATGAGCCAGGAGTTTGCTGGATGGGGAGATGTGAGTGCAAGATTAGCACGCAGCTGCCACGGTCGAAATGGTGAGGGTAGCAGGCTGTTTTGAGGACCATACTGGTTTTGCAGGAGCTGCGGGCACCTCCTAGCACTATGATCAAACACACCACATATATGACACTTGCCTTGGTAGCCTTTTGACATGCGGTTGTCCTGAGATTGAGACTGATTTTGTTGCTTATTCTTTTGATTCCATGTCTGAGTTTGTCGGTTGTTTGGTTTGCCTTGATACTGTTGCGGTCGGGATGTTGCTACATTGGCTGGTAGGGATGAAAATGTGCAATTGGTTTGTCAGCAAAATGCAAAGCACACAATCACACACAAAAAATCTTAACCAAGTAATAATTTTCCTATTTAACTATGCCCAAGTGCAAGCAAGAGGATGTAGTATAATAGGTATCGATCCCACAAAGACTAAAGATTGCGACACTAGAGATGCGAGACATAAACTAATCTAGAGCAATAGTTTTGGGTTTTTGTCTGGTTTAAGAACAAATAAATGCAAGAAAATGAAATGAAAGAAGTAAAACAAGATAAAGCATTGGACCATGCGTCTAACTATCATAAGAATGGAATAACAATCAAACAATGATGCAAGAGAATGAA
>OVAY01001765.1:0-24827 GCA_900406395.1 Kernera saxatilis | reverse complement strand
ATCACAACTTTTAAAATCCATAAACTCTACACAAATCCATCTCCCAATAACTCCCTAAATCACGTAAACCCCAAGTTTTCTCCCCATATCGCCAGACATGATCAAGACGCAGATTCTTCAACAACACGCGAGGCGTATTCTCGCTCGGAGATGTTCGTTTCGCTCCTACGAAACCCTATCGTCTGCGAATCAAACTCTTACGAGTCGAATCGAGACAGGTTTGGATCAGAAGGAGCAATGGTGGAAACAAAGGCATCAAGTGAAGCCCTCTGACCACAGACGCCTCATCAAGAATCTCCGTGACTCCAATCAATTCTCTAAAGCACTTGAGGTTTTCAGTTTCGATCTTTAATTTTCTGATATCCATTGTAGTAATATAGATTTTCATAACGTCTTTGTAATGTGTCAGGCATCGGAGTGGATGGATGAACGAAAGGTCTTTGATATTTTTCCAGAATATTACGCAGCTCGGCTTCAACTTGTTGAGAAAGTGCTTGGTTTGGAAGAAGCCGAGAAATTCTTCAAAAGCATCCCTGGGAGCATGAGGGATTACTCTGTCTACACCGTTCTCTTGAGCATCTACACGAGATCTAAGAAAACATTGGATAAAGCCGAGGCCACGTTTGAGAAGATGAGAGAGCTCGGATTCCTCTTGAAACCTTGTCATTTCAACTCGATGATTTCTCTCTACGATCCGCTACGAAGACGAGATATGGTCAAGAAGCTTGTGCGTGATATGCAAGAAAACAAGGTGGAAGTGGATAGTCCCACGTTGAACAGTGTTTTGAGGGTATACGCAGACCGACGAAAGATAAACGCGATGGAGACGTTAAAAACGTGGGTTGATGAACAGGGAATCAAACTTGAGGGAGGCACGATTGTTGCAATGGCAAGGGCTTACTTTAGATCCGGCTCAGTAGAAAAGGCCATAGAGATGTATGGTGATGTGGCAGGGAGTCAAAGAGTAGTGTACGTTCTTTGGAACGAGTTCAAGAAGGAAGCAAAGGATGATGGATATCGAACTGTGATTAGCTCTTTGTTGAAGTTGAACGATGTAGAAGGAGCAGAGAAGATTTATGGAGAGTGGAAACCGGAAGGACCGAAGCTCGATATGAGCATACCGGGTTTGCTGATATCTCGGTATTGTGCGGAAAGGATGGAATTGAAGGTTGAAGAAATGGTAAAGTCGATTAGAAAGAAGAGGTATGGGATGCATTTAGAGAACTTAAAAGAACGTTTGATCTTGTTGGCCATGATTGTTACCATGGCTTCCATTTGTGGCGTGCCTATATATGTTTTATTTGTTTTTTGAACGAACGTAAAATTTATTCAACCAAAAAAAAACGTTTTTTACATTATAAGCTAAAACAGAGCAAACAAAACTTTTAGAAAAAGTTACGATTGTTGTCTTGTGCCAAACCAGTGAAACAGCCTGTCCTTCATGAACCTCGAGTCCGGACTGCGAAGTGAATGTAAACGATTTTGAACAATACGGTCTATGGTCTTGACAATGGCTGATGACCATGTCTCCGTTTGTTTCTTTCGCGCCAGATGGTATGCACTCAATAAAACATATGATAATGAGTCTTAACGGCATAAGCTCATTGAAAGAAGTGAAAAATATTACATTTTTTTTGTGGAACAATGACACCGAAACAGAACAATTTTTTTAGTCACGCATGACAAGAAACAATGAAAAGACTTTATTTATATACCGAGTCTGGTCTGCCAAAATGCAAAACGAAATATTTACTGATTGCAGGTGACAATGAATCAGGCCCTCTCCTCCTTGAGCTTTTTGACATCCCAATCCTGAAGAGGAATCCTGATCCTATCAAATTCAAATAGATTTGTCACTGCCCGCTCAAGAGTTCGGCTTATCCCGCTGACGTTTTCACAAAACATATTTTTAAACGTAGGTTTCCTTTCTTGGCTACTGGAGAAGCTTCTCGTTTTCCGGAAGCCTGAGAAACAGGGCTCAGGAGGCTCTGGCTTGAGGGTTTTTAGCTGATTGTCTAAGAGCTCGAATAAGCTCTGGACGCTGATAGTCTTAATGGATGGTCCCTCGAATTTCTGTTCGACATTAGATGGAAACTTTGGGAAACTTTTGATCCCTGTGCAACCAGAGAGATCAACAACTCGGAGTTTCTGCAAATTACGAATGGCTGGGAAACTCTGCAAGTTCTGACAGCCGCAGAGATCAATTTGCTCGAGGTTTCCAGCTTCTGAAAGTTCCTCAACTTCAAACAGCTTCTGAGAATATCGAAGGTTGATCCTCTTCAGCATCTTGAGCTTCTGGAGGGAAAAAAAAAAAAGAGAAACACAGCTAAGTTCAATGGGTAAAGGAATAACAGAAAATGTCTTTAACTTGTATTTGAGTTTGCTTACTTTGGTTCCTCCCCAAAGAGTTTGGAGTTGACTGTAAGGCATATCGAGTTCAACAAGGTTGCTTGGATCGAAATCTTGTGGTAAGGATTGCAAAGGGTAATGCTCCCAGTGGAGAAATCTAAGCCCATAAGGCAGGGAGAGAGACTCAAGGGCCTTGCAATGGTTTCCAGGATTAGAGTAGTGAATCTTCAAGAATCTAAGGTTATACATAGATCCTAATGAAGAAAGTTTGACATATGGATTTAAGTTAGATGCATCCAGAGATATGGCTTCGATGTCTTTAGTGCCCTGAAACCACACAAGAAAAGAGATTATGGATGATCAAGGAGGGAAATTTAAAACTTAATTGGTTGGGAAAATGGTAAAATAAGACATACCAATACACATTTAAAACTTATTTCGGGGTCTTCACTGATTTTGAGCTGAGGACACCTCCCGATTTTCTGGACTACCGATTGAATCATGTTATGCATTTCCAATCTGTTTTCTGAAATAGTTACCAAAGAGTTCTCCACAAGCCGGTCGATTCCAATTTCTGGAAAGAAGCCAAGTTCTTGAAGTTGTTTCGACACACATTCAACATTTTTTCCTCTGAAAAAGAAAGCAATATACAAAAGTATGTTCTTCTCGTCTTCACTAAGTGCATAGTAGCTACTCTTGACTACTTCCATAATCTGATGTGGTGGAGCTTGCTTGAGCTCGAGGAACAAAGTCTCCTTTTGATTTGGTTTCTCTTGTGATGACATCGCTTCGCCGTATACTCTTAGAGCTAAAGGGTTTCCATTAGCGTATTCAATCACCTTCATAGAAAGCTCTGTAAAATGATTATTCTCCCTCACATCTCTTTCAAAGGCACACCAAGAGAATAGTTTCTGAGCCTCGTGCTTGTTTAATCCTTCAACTTTGTAAGTTTGATTGACTTGGCACTGAGAAAGCACTTGCTCATCCCGGGAGGTTATGATGATCAGGCTTCCAAGACTAAACGAGACAAGCCCAGCGAGAAAAGATTCTGCATCGAGATGGTTCCTCACGTCATCAAGAACAACAAGAACCCTTTGTTGAAGTTTTTGATTTGGAAGGTTCTTGAAATGTTCCTGCAGCAAACGGTAAAGTCCCTTCTCTTGAAGGGTTTCATGAAAGTTTTGGAGCAAGCAAGTTACTTCATAGTCACCAGACATTTGGTCAAAGACTGCTTTAGCAACCGTTGTCTTGCCTACGCCTGGCATACCCCAAATCCCTATGCTTCTGACTCCCCATTGTTGCTTGCATAGCAAGTTTTCTATTTCCGGAAGCATTCTTGAGTAGACTGCGATTCGTTCTTTCGGAAAGATCTTCTCATAAACCTCTCTAGCAATCTTTTCCACAAATTCGCAGTCACTGCCAAAAAAAAACGAATTGCTCTTGGGGCTTACAATGTTATTTTATATAATGAGAACATAGCACATGACAAAATTGTAATTAATCAATCAGTCGACTAGATTTTGATATATGTCAAAAAAACTTTTTCAAAGAGGATTGAGACACGTATCAGAAAATCGATTATATTAGATTTCAAAACGTGTCAAAAATATTTTTTCCAGACAGGATTATGGCATGTGTCAATCAATTTCTTTCTAAAATTGAAGTCCTTTCCTTTTCTAAAATTTTACGAACATGATGAAAATTCTGTTCAATAAACTTTCCAAAAAATTCTTTTTATGAATCAACGTACAGTATTGTTTTATATATGATTAGATAAAGTCCACATTACAAAAATCTTCAACATGGATATCAACAAAAAAAAACAACGAGTGTTGGAGTCTAAGATAACAATATTTATTTAACATTATATCAATTGGATAGAGAATTAATGTGTTTATCGTTGTAATGTACTGCGTTTTATTCGAAAATGGAAAGCCAAATTAAGATTTGCATTATAAGATTCTAGAATACGAGAGATATTCGTTTATAACATATACATATTTAGTGACGTTGTACATATCATCTTAATTTTAATTTTAATAATTAAACTAAAAACTAGCGTATGTGGAAGTGCCTTGACTTGGTTAAAGTCTATCTATGTGGCATAGAAGTTCTATTTGACAAAAACAAAAACTAACGTATTAGGTGGATCCCGCCATTAAAAAAAAAAAGGGGGTGTTTCTAACCTTTGATTATTGCTTTTCTCGTGGCAAGGTAAGCTTGCGATTTGTGCAAGAGCATTGCGCCATTGACTTGCTGGATATGGAGTCCAATGCTCAAAAAACGCCTTGGCGAAATTTCCCTTCAATTCTTGCAGACTTGATCTACTGACTCCATAAAAGACACTGGTCACCACATGGCCTTTGTCATGTCTCCGTTGGAGAGTCTTTAAGAAATCATCCAAAGATTCCTTGGAGGACACGTAGTCCTTAGAGAAAACCAAAACAGAAGCAATGGACTCGAAGAATTCATCATGTTTATCCGTGAGCATAAAGATGCCTTTACGACCAAAAGCAGCGGATAGATGGGGGACGAGGGAGCATCGTATTGTCTCATCCGAGCTATCGAAGCTGATTTTGACCATGTTGCGACCTGCCATGACTTGAAAATTTCTTAAGATTGTTGGTTTCTTGGGAATGTTCTGTTTCTGTCAACGGTGAAAACAGAGTCTTAATAAAGAGTGCAACTTGGTGATGTAAATTAATTTTTTTTGTTTTAAGCAATTTCCATGGTGGTGCTCTGGTTGGTCTTATTCATATTTCGTAGTTAATCTCTTTTCTTTAAAAGCAATTTGAATTTTATTTGAACTGGTCTCTTTGAAAAGGTCTTGTCGGAATCTTGTAATTTTAATATTAGCAATATATAGAAAGGTGAATAATGCTTGTTTTTAAGCTGCAGGCTCGTTCTTTGAAGTTTCATATGTAAGTACAACGACCATATAAATAAAATAAAAAAGGGTATAAAACATAAACTAGTGGTACAATATAGAGATTAGAGACGTGAGCGGTAGATTAAAAATTTTGAAGGCGACTTAAATATGCGCAAGTGAGGTATTATTAGTGGCAAATTGCCACGATCCATTGAGACTCGCTCTGGTTTTCTTTTTTTTTTTTTGAAACAGAACTCGCTCTGGTTTTCGAACTTTTCGTATTATTTTTTTTTTTGGTTGAAGTTTTCGTTATATATATTTTTTTTTTGGTTGAAGTTTTCGTTATATTTAAGACTAAAAAAGTAATTAAATAAGATTAGTGGGCATAGGACAATACCAATGCGATCGAATACTGATTGATCTTGTGTTTGTGACTGCATGAATTAGTAGAAAACACTAAAGAATTCACAACTCGACTGTAACGAGATCCTCACAATCGTGGATACATCTCGACGTGGGTTTTTTTTCCTGCTATTCACTGTATGGTGATGATGAGGTTACAAGTTTCTTACTCTCTCTCTCTCTGTCACAGCTCGAAGAACACAGGAAAGGAGAAGAAGACTCGGCCCACGCTTGTTCTCTGTTTCTTCAAGCTGTTAGTATATTTAACAAACTAACTTTTGAGTTTTGACCCAAGGAAAAAAAAAAACTAATTAACTAAAACGCCAGGCCTCATCAGTTTCGGAGCCTGCATGTTGGTTCAGTCCTCAAAACGCGGCACTTCCATTAGAGAAGTAGAAAGAACCAGCCGCGATAACCACTCGACCCAAACCGCACATTGAAGCTGAACCGGAGATCGCTACCAACCACATTTAGAGATGGTCGAGATGATGTACTTCAAATAACACTGATATGAGATAAGTTTTAACTTTTCGTGGGATAAAATGTTTACATGTTCAATCCGGATTTCGGTTGGACTTTTCGGTTTCGGTTGGGATTTTCGGTTTGTAAAACATAATATTTTAGTACAGGTTTGGTAAATTTCAAAGAACTTAAGAATTTAGATCCATTTTCTATTTTTGGTTCGGTTAAAATTCGGATTCAGTTTTTAAGATATAGCAAAATTAATCCATTTAAACCATATCAACTTAAAAAGGTTGAAATTTGAGTACGTTATATCGAGAATTAGAGGTCAAATCTTTCTTCTATATGAATTGGAGAACTCATGACAAATTTTTTGGTTTGGGCAAGAAGGCTAAAGGTTCTATAATGACCAAGCCTCTTAACCTCAAATTATTGTGTGAGTATGTACCATTTCCTTTTTTAAATGGAGCTGTACATTCTTTTCATATTCAATAAGAAATAAGTATATTTTATATGGTATTAGAGCCACCCAATTGTTGGACCATCCCGTGAATATTATTTCTACAAAAATTCACGCTTCATATATTCATGACAGAGCGTGAGGGGATGTTAGTGTCTCATATTGGTAATTGGAGAATATCCGAGTTAGTATATAAGGGATAAGGACAAATATAATCATTGTCAATTGGCTTCTTCTCTATTTCTTCTGTAAATATTGTATGAATATGTACAATTTCCTATTTCCTATAATGTCTTCTTCTGTATAAATAGTGTTGTACATTCTTTTCATATTCGATAAGAAAAAAAGTATCTTCTATAATACAAATATGTTTACGTTTAATGTTGGGTGATCTCAAATGATGTTAAGGAAATTCTCGAACAGTAATATGTTTTTAGAAAACATTATAAAGAAACAAATTAAAATTCCTAGAGCATACAGATTAACCTGCACAGTAGATTAGGGTTAGACTTTATAACTTTTAGTCCGTTGTACAACGCCCTTGCCCATTACAACGTCCAATGGGACTAAACAAAACCAAAATTGAATACAATAATGGTCTCGAAAAATAAATATTCCCTTTGGCACGGGTTTGTTCAAATATAAAATAAATAAATCCTCAAAACTAGGAGTCTTCTTCCAAAGTAAATGCCAACATGTGTTTGTCTTAAGAATATTTCAAGAATTAGATCGTGGAATGAACTTAGTTTACATGTTGCTGACTTCTCACGTTGTCCTATAATACTTGACAAGAAACTACGACACTTTTCATTTTCTTACACATTGTCTCCTTATCTTCAAACTATATCCAACCATAAAAAACCTTAAAAATGACCATCCAAGAACCACTGATTCCGCGCCATAAAGTGTTTCTCAATTTCCGGGGAAAAGAGCTGCGCTACGGCTTCATCAGTCATCTGGAGAAGGCATTGAAAAACGCTGGGATCAATGTGTTCATAGACAGTGACGAAATAAGGGGAGAAGCTGTAGCCAATCTTTTCCTGAGGATCGAAGAGTCAAAGATCGCACTAGTCGTGCTCTCGAGAAGGTACATGGAATCAAAATGGTGTCTGAACGAGCTGGCAAAGATCAAAGAACGTGTCGACAAAAAGAAACTTGTGGCCATTCCCATATTCTTTAAGGTTGCGCCAGCTGAGGTAGAAGAGCTTCTTGGTGCAGCATGTGAGAGTCATGGCAATGTGCATGAGACTCACATTATGGAGAATTGGAAGGTGGCACTGAAATGCATTACGTCAAATATGGGCTTGACTTTGAAGGAGGGGAGGTATTGCTTTGATTCCCTTGCATTAAATCTTAAAATGTGCTATTTTCACTGACGGAAATCTTCGTATTTACTATTTATAATAAGAAAGGTCATGGAAACACTATATAATCTATGACACATTTAGTTTAGGGATATCTATATATTTTTAACAAACGTTGTTGATAAATTGATTAAAAAAAAACAATTGGTTTTGGTAAGGCTCGAGAATGACCTAAAGTAGTAATTGGTTTTGGTATGGCTCGAGAATATATGGAGCTGACCGGCCTATAGAAATTTGACTTCAATTTCGGTTTGGTTAAATTGGTTCGGTAATGATTGGTTTGATCAATTTGATTAAGTTCATTTTCTCGCTCTCGAATTTTAGAGGTTTCTCACTTTGATCGATCTGTCTGATTCATCCATCATCTGGTGATTCATGATTGAATCATTTGATCGAATTCGATTCAATATCATACTCTCATTTGATTTGGTCTCTCTTGTTATGGCAGTGACGAGGCCGATTTCGTCAAGAAAGTCGTCAAGAAAGTTCTTGAAACGCTCAGCGCCATTCCATGTTTGGAAGGAGAAGAACCTAAAATGGCTATTCCCTTTGGAATCGAGCATCGGGTTAAGCAAGCCGAGGAAAAGTTGGGTTTCGATCGCGGCGAAGAAACTCGAATTGTCGGAATCGTTGGGATGCCTGGTATTGGAAAAACCACTCTCGCAACGGAGCTGTTCAACAGAAATAAATACAGGTTCAATCGTTGCGTGAATTTTCTAAACATCCGTGAGAATTCAAAGAAGTTTGGTGCTGATCGTTTGAGGAAGATGTTCCTTGAAGATTTACTAGAGAACGCAAGTATCAACATAACTGATGAGACTACACATGAAAACGTGGATGAAACACTGCGCTCGAATAAAGTCTTTGTTGTTCTTGATGATGTGAGTAGCGCAAGACAAATACAAGTTATTCTTGGAAACCGAAGCTGGATTAAGAAAGGGAGCAGGGTTGTTATTACAACCCGTGACAGGGCCTTCATCACTGAGCTAGATCCAAATCCTTACGTGGTTCCAAGATTGAATCTTGCAGATGGGTTGAAGCACTTCTGCTTTTATGCCTTCGAAGATCGCATCTGCAATCCCGAGATGGGAGATTATATGAAAATGTCAAAAGTGTTTGTGGATTACGCTAGAGGCAATCCATTAACGCTCAAATTACTGGGTACGGAACTTCTTGGGAAAGATGATGCCTACTGGAAAGTGCGGCTTAATCCATTGGCGAAATGTCCCAACACGGGGATTCAAAAACTATTGAAGATCAGTTATGATGAACTAAGTGTACAGGAGAAAGATGCGTTCCTTGACATAGCGTGTTTCTTCAGATCAGAGGAAGAGGATTATGCGAGAAGCCTACTGGATTCGGGGAATCGTGAGTCCGCTGAAGTTGCGAGTGAGATAACGGATCTTGCCTACAAGTTTTTAATCAGTATCTCTGGGGGACGTGTAGAGATGCATGATTTACTACATACATTCGCTATGGAACTTTGTTCAATAGCATCCTCTGAAACTAATCCAGAGAAATGTAGGCTGTGGAATGTTAACTGCATTATCTCGGCGCTGAAGAACAAAATGGTGAGGCTAATCAATCAGTTAAAGCTTCCAACTTTCTTATGGTATCAGAGTGATAAGTGAGTCTTATGTTTTTTTTTTTTTTAACTTCTTTTTCAGGAAACCAAAACTGTGAGAGGCATTTCTCTAGACATGTCTGAAATAACCAACATGTCTTTAGACAGTTCAGTCTTTACCAAAATGTGCAATCTCCGGTACCTTAAATTCTACAATTCTACTTGTCCTCGGGAATGTGAAGGCGACTGCAAGTTAAACTTCCCTGATGGACTTTCGTTACCACTAGAAGAGGTCCGATACCTCGACTGGCTGAAATTCCCGCTGAAGGAACTTCCATCAGACTTCAACCCGAAGGATCTTGTTGATCTCAGGCTGCCTTACAGCAAGATTAAACGAGTCTGGGAAGGTTCCAAGGTTAGTATAGATATGTATCAATGTATGGTTCCTTTGTGTTATTGTTGCGTAGATTACTGACTGGTAATGGAATTTTATGTGGTTGGTTTTAATAGAAAACACCGAAACTGAAGTGGGTCGATCTTAACAACGCAAGAATGTTGCAGACGTTGTCCGGGTTTCCAAAGGCCCCAAATCTTGTGAGATTGAATCTTGAAGGTTGCACACGTCTAGCTTGTTTGTCTGCAGAGATGCAAACAATGGAGAGTCTTGTTTTCTTGAACCTCAGAGGATGCACAAGTCTCTGGCATCTACCGAAGATGAATCTGACTTCTTTGAAAACTCTTATCCTTAGCGGTTGTTCGAGCCTTCATAAATTTCGGCTAATTTCAGAAAATTTAGAATCTCTATATTTAGATGGAACTGCAATAAAGGATCTCCCTTCAGACATTGTGAGTCTTCAGAGACTTATCTTATTGGATCTGAAGGACTGCAGAAGGCTGGGGAGTCTTCCAGAGTGTATTGGAAAGCTTAGAGCTCTTGAAGAACTGATTCTCTCTGGCTGTTCAAAACTGAAGAGTTTTCCGAATATTGAAGACAACATGGAAAATTTCCGGGTCTTACTGCTTGATGGAACTTCAATCGAAGAGGTGCCAAAGATACTGTGCGGTATTAACAGTCTATTGTTTCTGCGGCGGCTATCTTTAAGCAGCAATGATGAGATCAGCAGCTTAGGATCTGACATCAGTCAACTGTATCATCTCAAATGGCTGGACTTGAAGAAATGCAAGAGACTAAGATCTCTTTCGACACTTCCACCGAATCTCCAGTGCTTAGATGCACACGGTTGTGTCTCCCTGGAAACAGTCACGAGTCCTCTAGCCTTTATCATGCCAACAGAAGAGATTCACACCGTGTTCATCTTCACCAACTGTTGGAAACTCAATGAAGCTGCAAAGGACGATATTGCATTCCACATTAGGAGAAAATGCCTAATGATTTCAGATGATCACCACAATGGGGTACTCTACCCTTTCATCTCAAGTCTCAAATCCACAACTATCTGCCAAAATATTTTAGTTTTCTGATTTATTTTTTTCTTGCAGAATTTTGTCTCTCGAGCTTTGATTGGGGCTTGTTATCCTGGATACGAAGTACCTCCATGGTTCAGTCACCAAGCATATGGTTCAGTGTTAGAACCAAAGCTACCTCCACATTGGTGCGACAATAAGTTTCTTGGAATAGCTCTATGTGCCATTGTCTCGTTCTGTGACTGCAGATATGAAAGCAGCCGTCTGCTTGCTAAATGCACCTGTGAGTTTGAAACTTTAGATGAACCATGTAGCCGGTTTAGTGTTCCTGTTGAAGTTTGGTTTGAAACAGGGGATGAGCCGCGTACGATCGAGTCTGACCATGTCTTTATCGGCTACATAAGTTGGTTAAACATCAAGAAACGACAAAAAGAAGAGTTCAAGAAAGGATGTGTTCCTACAAAAGCTATCCTTAGATTCCAAGTGACAGATGAGACTGGTAAAGAGATTGCACAATGTGAAGTGGTCAAGTGTGGGTTTGGTTTGGTGTATGAACCTGATGATGTTGTTGTGTTGTCGGCAAAGACGAGGATGAATGGTGAAGTAAGAACCGAAGATGATTGTGATTATCCAGGTGTAACTCCAACAACAGCCGACTCTAACAGTGGGAACCGTTTGTTCAATCCGGATTTGGGTTCAGGACCAAACTAATACTATATTTATGTCGGTTTGAATTTCTCTGCTTTTTGGATTTCTCGGTCTAAACCCGAATAAAACATTTATCTTCAATTTGGTTTTAAATTCTACAATTTTGATTTTCTACTGATTTTCAATGCCGGATGCATATTCAAAGCAAATGTTTCAGGTTACTCGACTATTTTGATTGTTAGTTAAATCCAAGATAAAACTAGTAACCTTTTTGTTTCCAAGCATTTTCTTCACTAGTAACCTATAGTGATCATGCCCAAGCTCAGGTCCAGGCTCAAAACTTGGTTCAATCGAAAGTTTTCTAAATCCTATCCTAGATACAATAAATTAAATTCTCCGAATTAGAGGTAAAATGTACAATTTACCCCAAAATTTGTAGGACTTTTTTCTTTAATTTTTGTCTTCCAGTTAGACAAAAGAAAAGGAAAAAAAGTGGCTAACAGATAAGTGCCGTGACGCAAGCGATTATGCCTTCCACGCAAAAAAATATTCGAAAAAGTAACGAACTTTATGTTTTAGGATGAAAAATAAGCTTCCTTCGTTTGACCAAAAAAAAAACCTTCAATCGCGACTCCAAGAAATTTGAGTCGAATAGGCGAGAAAATCTCGAAAATTTTGATTTCCTTTCATGTTCATTCGATAGTATTTATGAATAATTTATATTAATTATAACAATTATTTTAGAAAATAAAAAAAATCAACCCCCAAAAATATAAAAAAAATAAAAACTAATTAAGTTAAAAGAAAAAAAATCAAATGAGAGACAAAGAGTCCCTAATGCTTATGAGAAGAAGTGCAAGGAGATGGGATGTAACTATGATCAGACGGTCTAAACCTAAGGGCACAGCTAAGGTTACACTCGAACTTAACCGATCCTAATGGTCCGACTCGCCATCGAGTCCTTGAGCCACCTTTGAGCTCGAAAGTAATCACATCTTGTTTAATCGCATAGTCTATGGCTTGCATCATTGTTGGATTCAATGGTATTGGATATGACTGAACCACGTAGTTAGAGAACACTGATCTCTCTTTATCAACTTCAAACTCGCCTTCTTTTAAATACGCAATCGTTTTACCTTCATAGCTTAGCTTAAACTCGGTTTCATCAAACAACGCGTGAGCCTTAGCATTATCATTCTCCGCCCGAATCACAATCGTTATCTGCGTCTGCATGACTCCAACTATATCATACCTGGTCAAATAAAAAGACATCAATCATTTTGCCAATAAGACCAATGATCAAGATTCAAGATCACAAAGGGGAAGAGCCGCGGAAACAGTACTTTAGAAGGTCGAGGTGAGCATCCGCGACGCTAATGATGGGGACTCTCGGGTGTATGACCATGTAACCAACGAAGACTGCAATGCCGCCAAAGATTACAGCAACGGAGATTATGGCACAGATGATGGCTGCACACCAGATGAAAGGGCTGGTACCGTGACGCGAGCCCAATCTGGGCATTATTGTGGGGGCTCTCGGACTCGGGTTTTGGATAGAGATAGATGATGAGACAGCATCCGGGCTGGGACCAAGTTATTGGCTTTTTGGTGGGTTTCTGGTGAGGTTTGAGAGAGGATTAATGAGATTGAAGGAATGGGTGCTAAACCCTTATTGTTGGGGAAAGCTTTGGTATCTTTCTTTCCCTTGGTGTAAAGGCAAAACGGTGTTTTGCAAGTAACATACATAATTGTATAAAGTTGTATCCTTCCTAAATTTTAAGGAATCTTTTCTACTTATATACATCTATTCTGCTTTTTTTGTTATAAGAAAGATAAATTCTTAACTTGTAAGTGTTACTAACTTAGCTTATGTTTATATCATTATATGTATATTAAATATTAAATAACAAAGCATATGAAGTATAACTAGAGAAGTAAGTTTAGTTACGAGTTTGGTTTGGACTCAGTTATGTTTGGTCAAAGGGTACAATAGATATTAACCATGACAAATGTAAAGTGTGTTTGTATGTAATATATTCTTAAGAAGTGTGTCTATACGTAACAAACCCTATGGAAGTAAGTAGGAGCGAGTAGTAACTAGGCACCACATGTAAGGAAATGGATAATACTATTCAAGTATAGACAAGTGCATCTATCTATCTAAACCTGTTTCTTGCAGCCTTTATCTATCACATGATGTTCCCTTATTGTATAGTCTGTCTGCAAACAACCAGATTCTAATCTGATTTTACACTTAGTTTCTTCAGTATCTAAGCGCTTACCCACAACACTACTTGGCATCTGCTTATTCTTCAAGACTCTGACAAGTGCTCTTCCCCATTTCCTCACCCCCATTCATTGCCCACTTGAAACACCTTCCCGTTGTATGGCAACCACAGGCTCATTACATCTAAGACACCGGAACGATGCTGCTGAAGCGCAGCGGGTCCTTATGCAGTAGTAACAGTACCTGCCACAAGTCATTCTTTTAACTGTTAAGTAACAACTATAACATATACTTCTGCTTGCCGAACTTCATATGGATTGTACCCCCCATGATCCCTCAAATACATATTCTCATGCTGTTACTTACTTAGCTTCTAGTAGAATTAGTTATAGTACATATCTGCGGGAGAGAGGTAATCACCCTATTCTGATCCAACAAATTTGCAGAGGTTCATAGAAAAATACCATACCTGTGCTGGCAAGGCAGAGCAATAAACGGAATTGCAGGATCGACTTGGCAAATGGGACAAGTCAATGTATCCTCTTTATTGCTTGAGGACTTGTCCTTGGCAAATGGACTAAGAATATTTTTAACAGCTGAAGAGTTGAGCAGCGGAAGAAGCAACAAAAGCATTTCCTGAATATCACCAAACAAACCAGGAAATCAGATCCAACATAACGTTTCTGACAGCGGACAAGACAAAAAATACTCATCAATTGAGCCAATAAGTCTACAAAGAATGTTTTGACTTGTTGAAGGACCTAAAAAGAGAGAAAAAGCACCAAATACATTGTCTTGAACGTAAACATAATATTTGACCTCCCATGAAACTGTTGAGTCACAGGCTCTACCTAGCTCAGATTCCAGAACTGGACGCAAAATGTTTACAGCTTTTAACAGCTCAAGTTCGAGCAGCAAAAGTGTTTCCTCCAAAGACACAGTAAAGCTAAGGTGACAGAGACTCTCAGTCAAGAAAATGTTACAGACCAGTGAGTTTTAATCATAGGCCAGAAACCATCAGCCAAGGATGATACTCCGAACTGATAGGTTGCCAAACCTTTAAATTGATTAAGGCATATGCTAGCAACACACAGAAGAAGACCTACCGAAAATTCATTCCAGACAAGTTGGCGATTCATGTACTCGAAGCTGACAGATCGGTTCATATGGGGACTCCTATAGACAAGCCTAGCTCTTAAAGCTTTTTCAGTGAGGTTCCTATACCTGGATGAAGAAAGAAAAAGAAACAGAAAGGATGTGAGAATCATCAAGATGTTTCTGTATGTGATTTCGGTTCTTGCTTCAATCTTTCATCGTGAACTAGAAGTTATTAAACGTGTTTGTAATTCCAGCAGTTTCATATGAATTTTTTCTGAACAGCACAATATTTAAGTCTCGAATCTGGGTTCTTTTTCGCTGTAGCACTTTAAAATTAAGAGACTAATAGATGTATTAGAAACAGCAGCGCAAAACAAAGAACTTAGTAAGTCAATTTGAATAGTGGCAGATTATTAGGACTTGTGTGAGCATCAAGACAATTTGGTATTTAATTCATAAGATTAATATGTGCATCCCTAGCAAGCATCTATATAATATAATATTTTTTGAACCCGACATCAGTTCTCGTTTCACAACTACATTGTGAACTCAAAAGCTACATGCATTGTCAAGGTCCGGTAAAAACTGAGTGTCATAGCAGTTAGTTACCACAGAGGCTGATTCTTAGTGCATCAGATTTCAATGGTCATATCACTTTACTTGCAGGGGTGTATGATTTATCAGGATATGTAGACAAAACGAACAAGTCCATGTACCAAAACGTACCTTCCCGTATAAAGAAACGACAATAAGTTAAGAAAAGAAGCAGCTTTGTAGAAGCCTTCGATTCGTTGTATGAGGGTCCAAAGCCGCCTGGCGAATGGTCTCTACGAGAGAGAGAGAGAGGGAAAAAAATCAGTGAGGATAAGGGAGAGTAGTAACCTCTATGGAGTAGAATAAAGTAACAGACCTGCTCAGAATCACCCCATCTACGGAAAGCAGAAAAGGACTGCAAGCGGGAGAAGAGGTAGTGGCCACCAACGGAGGCAACACAGTACCAAATCTTTTGAGGAGCAGTAAGGCCGGGGCCTTCAAGTCCTGTTCTAACTAGCCATTCTTGTGTTGCTACTCGTTCATCTCTGTACCGTAGATTCATGAGAGCATTCCCGGGAGTAGGCTTGTCAACCCAAATAGAGAATCTCCAAATGAGAAACTCAAGGAAAGCATCGAGTTCTGGTTCGTATTGAAAGAGCATTCCTGGCTAATGCCAAAGAGACAGTGAAGGATAGGATCAAGAGTGAATGAATAATACCTTTAACCTTGATCAAAGTTGAGAATTGATGAATAATACCTTGGTCAGAGTGAAAACCTTAACCAACTGTTCCTTCAACATGGCAGACATTTCAACATCGAGCCGTGCAGCGTCAAGCTGATTCACTCTAGAGATTGCAACCGGTATAACTGACTGCCATAAGATTAACAACATAAGCATAAGCCAGGAGACAGAAAGAGATAAAATCTGAGACCACAGAGAAGCGATGAGCATACCCGGTGGGAAGAGAGAAGCGATTGCGATTGGGGAAGCAAGCTGCGATAAGAACGGATCCAAGCATCGTCGGGAGGGGGGCGCGGANGCGGAGGCGGAGGCGGAGGCGGAGGCGGAGGCGGAGGCGGAGGCGGAGGCGGAGGCGGAGGCGGAGGCGGAGGCGGAGGCGGAGGCGGCGTCATTGGCGGCGTCATTGGCGGGGTTAGGGTTTGTGATTCCGGCAATAGACAAGGCAAGCTTATTCAAAGGCTTGATTCTGGATCGAGTTTCTTCAATAGCTGACTCATTCTGGACCGTGCGATTCAGTTGACAATTTTTTTTTTTTTTAAATATCTAGAAAATTACAAACATACAGTATTGTGTTTTTAATTTTGTTAATAACACTATCCACATCAAAGATCTAAATGCGTCTGCTTTTGCTAAACCACAAATAACTATTAACACATATATTCATTTTGAAGGAAGATAAATGTGAAAATATTAAGAAAGTAAATACAAATGTCATTCAAAATTGGTCATTTGCATTTGCATCTTATTAATTAGCAGATAATATAAGGCACGCTAATTGAACCTGGCTCATGTGCATAGAGATAGGCAAGTATAGAGATGTTTTATTTTTATTTTTTTTCAAAAAAATATATATAAAAACACGAAAGGAATGTGGCTTGAAATATGGGAATTCACAGTTTTTGTCTTTTTTTTTTTTGTTTGTAAAAAGTATAAAAACAAAAGAGAATGAAAGAGGAGAGGAGGAAGCAACACGGAAAATGTGGATGTATAAGAAAGAAAGAGTGAGTTTGTGTGTGCCTTTCGTATAATAGAATAGAATAAAGAGTAAAAGAGGAGATCGAATGAGGAGAAATGGAGAGGGAGAGGAGGAGGAGGAGGAGAAGAGGAGGAGGAGAGAGAAGGAGGGGCTGCAAGTGGCTCTCAGGGGAGGTTGCTTGGCTGCTTCAGCCACTGCTATGGCGGTGATGCTGACGGCAACAGAGGAGGGAGTGGCAGACATCTATGGCTTCAAGCTCACTCTCTCCTCCAACTGGTCTTTCTCTCCCGCGTACCAGTAAGTCTTTTTCTTCTTCTTCCATTCTAATTCCTCAAATCTGATTACATTATAGAAACTATAGATCATACTTAAAAACAAAATTATAAGTGAAATTCTGGTGAACAGAAACACACATTATTGTGTGCACCACTTTAAAACTCTGATTTTATAATAAGAGTGAGTTTGGTGTGAAGGTATGTGGTGGGGGCATGCACAGCGACCATACTCTACTCCCTGTTCCAGCTCTGTCTCGGTGTTTACAGGCTCCTCACCGGATCTCCCATTACACCCTCCCGCTTCCAAGCTTGGCTTTGCTTCATCTCCGATCAGGTTTTTCATCTTCCCTTTTCTCCATCTGCTATTCTTTTAAATTGTAACTCATAAGATGTACTGTGTGTGTATGTGTGTGTGCAGCTCTTTGGTTATTTGATGATGAGCGCTGGATCAGCCGGTTCTGGAGTTACCAACCTCAACAAAACCGGCATCAGACACACTCCTCTCCCTGATTTCTGCAAGACCCTTTCTTCTTTCTGCAATCACGTCGCTCTCTCCCTCCTCTTAGTCTTCCTCTCCTTCATCTTCCTCGCCTCCTCTTCCCTCTTTAATGTCCTTGTGCTCTCCACTCCCTAGTCTCATGGACTCTCTCTATTCTTGTTGCTTTACATAATCAAAGACGGACTCTACTTATGATCACTTGCATTCCCAAAACAATGTATTTCTTTTGAGTATTTCTCTAAAAGAAATTAGATCCAAGATGCAATACAAGTTACAATTACATCCAATCATACTTTGGGTACAGAGACATTGATCCCTAGATGTGAGAGATCCTTAATGAGCGAATCAGCATTCTCAAAACATAATCCACGCATCCCTATCTCTATTGCACACTTGACGTTGGTTGGCCTGCGTATGCGTATCAGACACTCCCTCAGGTCAAAATGGTTTCTTTAGATAATCATCGAGTTAAGATACAACCATTCCTAACCTGTCATCGATGAATATACAGTCACAGGGTTCAACTCCGAGATGTCTCACATCCTCGAGATAGAACTCTGGATCAGGCTTTCTCTTTCCTGAAGGGTAGATACACACATGAGGACGTTTTTGATGGGAATTACAATAAGTAGTGAAAGAGGCAAGAGATGTGTGTTGTACCAACATTACAGGAACAAAACGTCCATGATAAGTATGCGGAAAGCTTTAACTTGTCTTCGATTATTTTGTACCTATGATGAAACACATGAGCCAAGAGACATGAAAGGCTAGCCATTTATTTCCCTCCAGGGTGAATAATTGGTGAAAGAGAAGAGAAGGAAAACCAGATGGGATAATTGGTGAAAGCATGAATCTCGAAGTTGTCAGCTTTCAAGGTTTGAAGAAGCTGTTGCATGCCATCTAAGTAGGAATATCCTGATTTCATGCACTCCTTTAGCCCTGCAAAAAACAAAACACAGGGTGCCAATGCCATTTCTTGATAAAGAGGATAAAATAGGTGCCAGAAACCCTATGTATGATCGATCTCACCTTCCAAATCAAAGTCCCTCCCATCTATGAAGAACTTTCTTGCTAGCTCCTCCTAAACGATGATACCAAAAACTCAAAACCAGAAGATATGATGAAAGAAAAGAGTGGGAGAAGTCGAGATTGCCTACCTCATCAATCAAGCCCAATTCAAATTCGATCCACGCCATAGGGTGCTTGCAGCCTAGTAGTTCCTTCATTGGCATTCTGAGGATTACACGAGATGAATCAATAATCGGAAAATCGAGTGGAAGTAGAAAGAAATTGAGTAAGGAATCATCAACCCGAAGAAGGCCGGAACGTCGTGGTAAAATGGGTCACGGACGATGGTGTCCATAACGTCGAAGAGGAGAACAGGAAGCTTCCTATTCAGAGAGACATCGGCACGAGTGCCCAGGCTGAAAGAAACCGAAGACCGATCACGCTTCTTCCAGGAGCTGGGTGGTTTCAGAATGGACAAGTCCGCCGATGTGGGCATCGCCGCCGCCATCTGAAGAAGAAAAGTGCTAAGTAGTAAATGACAAGAAAGTAGAAACGCCGCGTTTTTTGAGAGACAATCGGTTAGTAGAAAGCTGATTGATTTAGTCATTAACTAGGCCTTACTCACCCATGTAGCCCCTCGTTTGACTCATTAATTACGTTCTTTTGCCATTGCCGTATTAGCCACGCGTCATCGCCTCAGTAGCTTTCATAAGTTTGAAAGTTTGGATCGAGTTTCATTAATGGCTGACTCATTCTCGACCGTCCGATTCAGTTGACAAATTTTTTTTTAAAAAATTATCTAGAAAAATCCACGGATCCAAAACATAGTATACCAAAAGGTTCGTAATACTTCTTTTTTTTTTCTCTACATGGAGAACCAACAACATTCTCTCCCGAGGCTAAAGCTCATAAGACAGATAAAAAGGAAGCCTACAAATCTTGAGATATGGTTACTGTAAAACTTTGTTTTACCCAGTAAACTGAATTCAAAAACAGAGGTAGGAGAAGGAAGTGCGGGAAGCATTTTTTGAGGAAGACACTCGCCATGTCAAAAATGTGTGTTTCTGCCTCGGCCTCGCCCACCAGAGTAGTAACCGTAACCCGAGTTTGAGTAGTAGTTGTTGCTGTTATTGTTATTATATCCACCTCCGTAGTTGTTGGTTTGTGCAGCGAGATATGCACCTTGACCTGGTTGTAGGGGAGGTGGCCTTTGAAAATGGTTACCAAATACCTGAAATAAAGTTCCATAAGAACCAAACACAACTGCAATTTGAGGGAGAAACGTTTAAGAGCTTAGGGTTGGTGAATATAGAAAAGAAGAAACAAACCTCAGGATCTTGTCTCATGTGCTCGGGAAACTGGATGTGTTGTTGTCCGCTTCTTGCCACACGGTCAAGTGGATTGCACGAGATTGTATCGAAAAAGTCATCCTTGTTATAAGCAGGCTGCAACAAGCAAATAAAAATGTTGACTGCTGCTTGAAATATCATATAGATCATATTTAACTACGACAATGTCAAGAGCTTGAGAGTCAGATCTTCATTGGACTTGGTAAAGTCAGAAATAAATACCTTTGCCTTCCCTTCTGCGTTTGGCTCAACTGCAGTGTCTTCCCTGTGATTAATTTGATTGCTTTTTCCGAGAAAACCCCATAGTTCACTCTTCTTGAACTTTTCATTCATTGCCTCAAAATCAAATTCTTCAGTGAACTCAACGCTAGAACTAGGTATCCGAGACTGCAACATATTTAGAACCAGAGAGAAAGAACCAAATTAGAAACTATGGCATGTATTGCAAAAAATATACAAACAGCAATGCAATGCTTTGAATTGTTAGTCACACTTCCAAAAGAGAGAAAATGATCACTGCTAGTGACATCATGAATATAAGAACCAATGTAATCGTGAAGAAATTTCATAACCATGAGAAATCATGTATAGGTGTGATAATTACTGGAAAACATCAGAAATAGAATATAAAAAAAAAAACAAGAGACCTGATGAGCTGAAACTGGAAAAGGCAGCAGTGGCGCTTGATATGTGGTAGCAAGACTTCGTGATGGCACATCCACAGCTACCGGGTTAGTAGGACCAAACATCTCTTGACCCCTATTGACCATCTGCTGCCTAGATTGCGGTAACGGCTCCATGCCGAAGAATGACTGAGGCGAGTTCAATAACGGACCAGGAATTACAGGAGCTGAATCAGAAGTCACAGCCGGTAACTCATAAGGTATAGGTCGGTTAGGATGGTTAGACCGAGAGTCATAGAAATCTTTAGCAACAGCCAGGGGTGCAATGGGGTAACTGTTCTGAATATATGGAGCAGAAAGCTGTGCTTCGGAAAGTGGAGACAGGTTGGAGGGTGATGAAGCAAGGCCAGGTGGAGTATGGAATTGTGCTTGACCCAGGGGAGAAGGGTTAGAAGAGTAGGATTGATTTGACGCAAGGTCGGGTGGACGAGTGACAACCTGTGATGTATCATTCACTAATCCCATAATTGGTGAAGTAAAATCATCTATAATCTGCGGATCCTTGTGCATCGTAGAGGGTGATGAAACTGCCTGGTGCATCATACCAAGAGGAACTCCAGTGGAAGCTAATTTGTTTCCTTGCACAAAAGAAGGCATGGGCATAGAGGGACCAGCATTACTTTGAGTTGCCTGAAAAGTATTTGTTGAACCAATATGAGTTGCTGGTGATTCTGTCAAGCTTCCAGCATTAGCTGAAGGAGGCTGGAAGCCTAAAGGGACCGGTGAATGTTGTGTGGTAGGAACCGGTTTAGTACTCAAAGCAGGTGTATGGACCCATTGTGCTCCTCTGCCCAAACCATAACCACTATCATAGCCAGAAAGAGGAGAGCTTATAGATGGCCTAGAATGAGAGGACTGTCAACAAGGAAGAGGGAATGAGAAAATGAAAAATCATCCGATTATTTTATCAAACGGATATCATTGTCCAAGTTGTACATGAATGTCTTTACCTGATTGATGCCTTGTTCACTTTGAATTTCCTGTCTTGATTGAGCAGATGGAGAAGGGTTAACTTGCAGATCCTGAAAACGCCAAACAAGTATCATTAGAAGTCACTAGAAATCATTTTCAAAAGTTTTATCATGTACAGAAATACCAACAAAGACCAACTACGAAATACATCAAACATAAAATGTATAAGAAGGTAAGAGTCTGAACACTAACCTTGATGTCACTTCCTCGAAACAGAATGTAATCGTAAACTCTATCACATGGCGGAACTTGCGGTCCATCTTTCTTCCTCCCCTCCGTTCCACAAGATCTTACTGCACAACCATTCAATAAGTAACACACAAGTATTATCATTCAACACAAGGAAAAGGACACCACATTTGAATAGCAACACAAGTTGATTTTTGCTTTGGTAACTAATACCTCTCATGGTTCAGTTACATAGTAAGTTTCCAGAATTTGCTCAGAGTTACCAAATTTGACACTCTCCACTAAACCAACACAAATTTGCATTGAAACTACTTATAAAAGAATGTTCAACCTTCATTTACATTCCCTTGAATCTAAGACCAAATCCAGAAAGCAAAATCACCCCCAAGAACGGAATCAGAATAAAAAATCAGCATACATAACTGAAAACTCCAAACACAAACAAAATGATAAAGATATACTTAGTGTCCCGGTTACAAATACACAAGCTTAAACATGTAAATCTGCGTTCGGAAAACTAAAATAGGAAAATCCGAAAATCGCAATAGGTTTCGAATCCGTACCGTTCTTCAGACCTAGCGTAGAGTCCTGAACGTTGAGATGGTATAGAATGCCTTCGTAACGGATCTCATACTTAGAAATTAGACTGATGAAGCTTCCTAAGAACGTATCGCCGACATTGTTGCCCAGCGACGGAGATGGAGATGGCGACGGCGAGGAAGATTGGGAACTCTCACTCGCCATTTTAGAGATTTATCAGTGGAAAAGGAACAACGAAAAAAAGTAGAAGGAATAAGAGCATGTAATCGATTAGGGTTCTTGCTCTGTTGCAATGTTCATTTTTCAAAATTCTCTCTCTCTCTCTCTCTCTCTCTCGGAACCGTCATGGCTCGAGTTCGTCTCCGTCGTTGTTTTTAAAGGCGGGGACATCTGTGTGCCGTTTGGTCCATCTTTGAGAAAATTTGGGCTTTTTGAGGCCCATATTCAAGTTCATAATTAATTTAATTCAAAACTTAAAATCTGATGAGCCTATTAATCCATTTATGGGCTTTTGTACAACCCACTAAACAAGTTGTATTGAACCGGTTTACACTGAGTATTTCGGTTAACTAGTTGAATTAGGACACGACACAGAGACAACTTACAAAACTAATAAAAAGAATTCTCATATTAACATTCCAATTTATTTCCTACGATGCTTATGACAATAACGTGAAAGATTGTGATGATATATGTATGGTTCATGTCAATAATAATGAATTAAACAACTTTGGACGATAGTTTACTTTATCCACAATTGTTTATAATCAGTGACGTGCCTAGATTTTCCGAGGCCTAAAACAATCCTAAAAAATATGGTTTTTATTTAGATTTGAAAATTTTATTATTTAAAATATAATTTTTTTTATAAAAATATATTCAACATAGCAGAATATAGATTTATTATTATTTTTTTTATATATAAAATTTTGATGTGGAGAAAAAATAGTTTACCAAGTCAAAAATAAAATAAGATATATTTGATATTTAAAAAATATTTATTAGAATTTTTTACATATATTCATCATTTGTATGAATTAAAATATATTAACTGTAATTGTAAAGTTTATAAATTTAATGCAGAATATATAATATCAAATGAGTTAGAAAAATTATTTGATAAAAAATCTGAAATTTGTTTTCTACACAAACTGAACAACATGAACGAAAAATTCAAATTTGGAATCGCATTTTAAAACAACAAATGAAGCAAATTAATCCAAATAAATTTGTAGAAAACTATTATCAAAAATAAAAACCAAGATAAAAAGATATATATAACTTTTAAAAAAACAATTAAATATAAATAGAAATATGAAAATTGGGGCCCTAAAAATTGAACATGTGTAGTGGGGGCCTGAGGCATTTGCCTCTTTTTTAATACATGAAGCACCGCCCTGTTTATAATTTATAGTTAATAAATTTCTAACATGCAATTGTATGAATCTTATGAACCTGCTTAGATATTTTGAGTTTTGATTTGTCCTTAGCTAATCACTTTATTTATTCATCTAATTGTTAAACCGTGGATTACAGCCAACTAATCAACTAATATAGTAATATGTACAGTCACCTCGGCACTTTGACAGACTGTTTATTCTCCACAAATCAAATTAAACAATCAAATTTAATAATATATTACGCAATTTTTTTACCTAACACTTGTAATTAGGATGATACTCTTACGGTCTTACCTAATAACGGAAAATTTGATATAGAACAAGAAAAAGTATAAAATAAATATATTTGTAATAAGTCAAATACATAGATTTTGCTCTGAGATAAAACTATTTATTTGAGTCAAAAATAAAATATATTTATAATTGTATAATCCAATCGTCCAAAACAGTAAAACCAACCGATTACTAGTTGTGAGTCATGACTAATTAATTAATCGACTAAGGGTATGATTGGTTGAGGTGTAGCTGTAGAAATTTTTTTGTAGATTTTTTTATGTAGATTTTTTGCTGTAAGTGCATTGGTTGTAGCTGTAGTTTTTTGTATAATTTAGGTTTGTATTGACTGTAGCTGTAAGTTTTTTGCTGCAGATATTTTAAAACAAAAGCATGATTGGTAATATAAAATATGTGTTGTGTTTTAAAATAATTTTTTTTTATTAGTAAACAAAAAATATAGTGAACCTCTAAATCATATTTAAAATGGGCACAATTTGAATAATTATTTAATAATAT
>OVAY01001764.1:0-24827 GCA_900406395.1 Kernera saxatilis | reverse complement strand
TCTATTTTTTTCTTTCAATAACATTCAATTTTCGAAATTATTTAATATTAGCGTAATTTATTTTTATTTATAGTTTTTATAGCAAAAAAAAATAGATTTTTATGTTTTCACATCCCAAAGGAAAATAAAAAGATTTTTTTTTTTGCTGTAACTTTAGAAAATAAAGTTACACCATGATTGGTAAAAAGGCTTTAGGTTGTAAGTTAAAGAAAAAAAAATATAAAGCTTGATTGGTAAAATTTAGTGCTTTAGAAAAAATAAAAACTGTAAAAAAAAAGTTAAAGACCAACCAATCATGCACTATATATGTAGAATTTATCTTTGTTGAAGAATTTTCTAGATCGATTGGTTTGTTAGAGTATTGAACTTGATATAAAACAATTGATCACTGAGTTTTCGACTTCTAACTGGTATGTCTCGGGTGGGAACCGTCTCCCACAACCTTCCACTAGATGAGAAAAATTACAACCACTTCTCTAATGGATCATTTCTTTGTTTACAAAAAACTTGCATGAGAAAGAACCTTAAAGGAAAAAATCAAACATGTTACAAGCTTAAACAACCGAGAGAATATCTAATTAGGATTCATCTCATCTCTCTGTTTATATATCCCATAAGTTATGTTATTTGCAACTAACATAAACCAATATCGTATTTGGGCTTAAGCGAACCTTCGGTTGGTCCAATCTCTTTGATTGCTCTTTTTGTTGTATGTTGGCCCATGATGAGGCCCATGTCAAAGTTTGCTAAAATCAGTGGCCCACGATCCATTTTAATTGAAAGTTTATTAGATATTAATTTTGATTTGCGAGAGACTTGTAACATAATCGATTGCACCATTTTTGCGATATGGAAAATCCGGCTGCAACCAATTGCAACATCAATCATTGCACTTCTATCACAATATCTTTAAAAAAAAACAGAATTATGAAAATCTAGTGTTTTTGACTGATGAATTCTAACCGTCGTTTCCTAGCAACTTTGTGACAATATTTTAGCCGTAGACAAGCCCAAAAAATTCCATCACAACATTTATGGCTAAAAACTTATCTCTGATATTATCATAAAGCGTGATTAAAACAAAAACTTGTGACAAGCGCTGTCAACAGATTTTGTCAGCGATCCATCGTAATAATTTCCCCTTTGTGATACAATAATTTTGAGATTGATAACTTCATATTAAAATGTGAAATTGTTTTTTTTTTGGTATTATTCTTTGAAGGATCTCAATAATAGTTGTTTTGTGATCAAAGTTCATTGCCCCTCTTTAAGTTTACTTCTCACTCAGAACATATACATATCAAGTGAAATTATCTTTTTGTAAATTAGGTTTCGTAACATAACTGGGAACAAATATCAGATATATAACATTTTTATTTATAAATTTCGGAGACTAACAAGACAAAAGAATGAGATTTACAGCAAAAAAAAATCCTTAAGAAAAAGACAACACCATCAATGACTTGGACCGTGGAACCAAAAGACATGTTTTGGGAAGCTTTCTCCGAGAGGACAGAGCTCCAAGAAGACGAAGGAGAAACAGTTTGACGTTTCTAAAAAATTATGCTCCATTTCCAACCCCTTAAGATAATAATTTTTTTACTTTTTCTTCATTTTGAAGATGGAAATGAAGAAATTCTCTCCAATTATGCTTCATTTCCAACTTTAAAATAAAGTAACGAATAATTTTCTTTCATATTTGAACGAATATAGTCCATTCGTTCATGTTTTGAAGATGATTTTTTTTTTCAAATCGATCCTTCAATATTTGAATATGATTTATTTAATACATAAACAAAATTATGTGTTTTTTTGTTTGTTTTATCCAAGTAATTTTACATTTTAAAATAACCATAGAGCAAAATGAATTATAAAATTTTTAAAAAGATTCAGATTTTGAATTCACTTCTGAGATTTTGAATTCGGAGACTATTCACAGCTGTAGCATTTTTAAAGGAATCCAGAAGGGAATCTCGGATGCTCAAAACCAGGACAAGTGGAAATAGAGGAAGTCAGAAGAGCGGTCTTCACTATGGGGGTGAAGAAATGCCCGAGCCGTGAAGGGTTGTCTGGAGCCTTTTACCAAGATCAATGGGACACTGTAGGTCAAGATATTTGCAGAATGGTACAAGAGTTTATGAGGAATGGAAGCCTTGATAGTCGCATTAATGAGACCAATCTAGGCTTGATCCCCAAAAAGAATAGGCCACATAAGCTCTGTGAGTTCAGTCCGATCAGTTTATGCAACTTCGTGTACAAGATCATTTGCAAAGTTTTCTCAACCAGATTGAAGAAGCTTCTCCTAGATATTATTTCAGAGAATCAAGATGCTTTTGTGAAGAACATATTGATATCGGATAACATATTGGTGGCTCATGAGCTTCTACACACTCTCAGAACAAAGGAAAAGGTTGATGAGGACTTTCTAGCAATTAAGACAGACATGATGAAGGCATATGATAGACTTGAACGGCCATTTATCGAAAGTACGATGCGACACATGGGGTTTGGAGATGTATGGATTGCACGTATCATGCTAGGGCTATAGCACTACAAACTTACACCATGGCCTGCTTTAAGCTACCTAAAACTCTTTGTTTAAAGATAATATCATTCCTCTCATCCTTTTGGTGGAAATCATGGGAGGAGGGAGGATTGGGGTTCCGTGAGATTGAAGGTCTAATCTAGCTATGTTCGATAAACAGCTGTGGAGGATGTTAACCTCGCCCAACTCTCTACTAGCAAAAGTATACAAAGGAAGATACTTCCCTAAATGCTCTCCCCTAGATGCAAAAATAGGCGATAGACCCTCCTTTGCCGGAGGAGTATGCATGAAACTCAGGCGCTGCTGAAAAAAGGGATTAGGAGAGAGTTTGAGTGTGGGAACCCTCTTGATATATTGAAAGATCACTGGCTACTGGATGATGTGCCTAGAACACCTCGGTTAAAAGATGGTATTGATGCTCGGGATGTATCTTTACACATGCTGAAAGACCCGGAGTCTGATGAGTGGAAGATTAACCGTTTGAAAATGATTTTTGTTGAGGATGATGTTGGATTAATCTGCCAGATAAAGCCATGGGGACACAACTCAGAAGATGGAAACTCATGGTCCTTCAATCATAATGGGTTATACTCAGTAAAATCCGGGTATTGGGTCCAGAAAAACAAACTGTTTCAAGACTGTTATGTGGAAACATGTTCCAACCCAAGTCTTAGGCCTATTTTCCAAGCTTTATGGAAGGTGAAAGCCACTCCCAAGATTATGAACTTCCTATGGAGAGGCATGAAAAATTGTCTGGCAGTGGGTGAAACCATGGCTAAGAAGAGGCTTACCCGGCACCGGAGTGTCCAAGGTGTGGCTACCCTTTTGAATCTGTCAATCACGTCTTATTCTTATGCCTATATGGCTAAGTGTGTCTGGGCTCTCCACCCCTCCACTTCCATTCTCCAACTTGAATTCTTTGAGTCAATTTATGAGAATGTGGCTAAGTGTGTCTTACCAAAGGAAGATGTTACAGAGAATATGCAAAAACTGGCACGGCCATGGCCTTGGATCTTATGGAGATTATGGAAGTCAAGAAATGAGTTATGCTTCTCTGGTAAAGATCACTCAACAAAACAGATTGTGGAGGGAGCTAATGTAGACGAAGACGAATGGAGAAGATACCAAGAAGAACAACAATACAATACCCCATCCAGCAATCAACCTCGAGCTCAAGCCAAATGGCAACCTCCCCCAACAAGTACACTCAAATGTAATGTTGATGCTTCATGGTTCAAAGATGAAGTTTGTTGTGGTGTGGGATGGATTCTTAGAGATGATAGGGGTCATGTGCTGTGGTATGGTGCAAAGGCATACCCGAGACTGCTCTCGGCCTTAGAGGCAGAAGCAACGACCTTAGTGTGGGCTACTAATTGTGTCCACAATCTGGGATTTAGGAAGGTCACTTTTGAGAGTGACTCAAAAACAATGATTCAAGCCCTGAAAGAATCGAGTATGTAGCCACGGCTAAAGCACTTCAGCTCTAAAATTTTAGGACCACGACGAGTATCTCTTCAAGCTTCTTTTCGGTTCACGGGAAGAGATGGCAATTGCTGTGCTGACTCCTTAGCCAAAAAGATTGTCTCTTTCTCTCCCTATTATGCAATATTAGAAAATTGTACCCCGATATGGTTAACTTCATTGATAGAAAAAGATAAGCAACAATGTTTAATCAGTATTTGATATGAATGAAGTGTAGTTTGAGGACACAAAAAATCAGATCTAGACAAACAAAAATCTAAAACACAAAGCGATCGAATTTAAAATTTAAAGAAAGTTTACTCTTGAATTAATTAGAGTATCCACACAAGGAAACCCTAAACACATGGGCTTAAGGCTTGTCATAAACATAATTTGGGCTTCTTGTGTGGATACAAAAGTAAAAAGGGATGAAAGCTTAATTTAAAATCACCAAGATCAAATGATTCTTAAATTGATTTCATAAGATGGGAAAGGAGGAGAGTTGCTTTGAGGCAACTCTCAAAGTTACAATCATAGTTTTCATAACAAAGACATTTATATGAAACACTTACAAGGAAACCCTAAACACATGGGCTTAAGGCTTGTCATAAACATAATTTGGGCTTCTTGTGTGGATACTCTAATACTCCCCCGCAAACTTGGCGTCGGGTGAACACAACGGAGCCAATTTTGAAAGCACAAATGGATTGATTTGGTTGAAGCATGAGTAGTCAAAGCATCACATGGAGATGTAGAAAAAAACTTCTCAATTTGCTGTGGAGATGTAGAACAGTGGACTTCTGAACCAAATGAGAGTTTTGGTCTATACTTGGAGATCTATCATGACTCCCTCAGAGGTAATCTTTGTACTTGGAGAGTTTAGTATAGTCCCTCAGAGGTATTTTCGACCATTGTTCCTCAAAAAAATTCTATGTTTTTCTGTACCCATCACTTAGCAAATGAGAGTGCCCACAATCTACTGAAATCCTTACAACTCTCTGATTCATATCCATTAGCCAACCATAAACTTCATCCTAACCATTATGACTTTCTCTTGGGCATTTTATCGAACAGTTAGTGTGCGTTGAAGAAATATGTTCTTTGCCATGAAAATCAACTGAAGAGGGCAGCCGAAACTCGTTCCTATGAAAGCCAAACCAAGACCAGCCTATTGCATTATGTTTTTCAAACGTTCCAGGCCTACATCTAAACCAAACATCACGTCCTTCTCAAGCTAACAGTTGTTCTGTCTCAGAAGAAAGTAGAGACACATTACCATGGATATGATTCTGTATTTTCTTCTAGCTGTTGATTACTTGATGAACTGAGACGAAGAGCTAAATTACAGCAACACCACCACCATATTGTTGAAGAACAACACGCTTGTTCACTGCTTCCGGGATGAACAAGATTCGTTGATACTGAGACGTTTTGAACTCGTTCCGTGGGATTTCAAGTTTGTACTCGCCATCTAAATCAACTTGCAGCAACAGATTCATAACGTGCAGATCTTCCTCGAGACTCTACGCCTTGGATCTACAGGACAAGGAATCCAGACCCCGTGAAAGAGAGAGGGAACGAAGCCTTTTCCAGACTTTTGAAATATGAGCTTTTCAGATCTGATTTTGCTTCTTCTTGTTTGTTTCATGCAGGGGCTCAAGGATTTGCTTCTTCTCCGTGAGGTCTGGTCGGATTCCTTCGGATTTGATTCCAGTGATGGTTTTGACGAAATAGTTCGTCTTGGATAAAAGCGTCATCGAACCAAGAGTACTCCAAGGAAGGTGTTTTCTTCATTTAGATTCGCCCATAAATCGCCTTTGCTCTGATACCATGAAAGCAAATCCAAAACAACATAGATTCAAGCTCTTTAGAGCTTTATTAAAATAGATAAGAAAGCTTGAAAATGAAAATAACTCAATGAGCTTTATTGTGCATAAAGATAAGAAAAGGTAGAAGCTTTAGATTGTCACCAAGATCAAAAACAATTTAAGATTGATTTCATAAAATGGTGAAAGATGAGAGTTGTTTTGCAACTCTTAAAGTTACAATGAAAGTTCTCATAAGAAAAGTATTTATACTACTCTACTTTACTTGCTTAAAATCCTAAACACATGGGTTTCATAAGGCTTGATGCATACAATGGACTTGTATTTAAAGATGGTCTAATACTTCCCCGCAAACTTGGCGTGGGGTGAAAGCAATATGACAAGTTTGAACCTCAAATGAAGATGGCTTGATAAGAGCATGAGAAGTCGAAGCAAGATCACTATGATATAGGTAGAAGACTCTATTCGCCATGGAGAACAAACATTAGTGTGAGAACTATTCAAGTATATACTTGAAGAGTGTCGCATGGCTCCCTCAGAGGTTTCTTTGAACTTGGAGAGCTTAGTCGACCTCTCTCATGAATATTGATGACCTCTTTGTCTCACTAAGAGTCGGATTTCTATGACCCGCTTAAGTCTCCTAATCAGTCTCATGAACAAGGAAAATTCTCTTCCCACAACTGAAATCCTATTCACCATCTGCTTCCTATCCATAGACCATCAAAAATCTGCACTTCAACAATCTGATTTTCTCTTTGTCATTTCACCGAACACATTGTGTGCATACCTTGGAACCTTGTATTTGCCATCAAAATCAGTAGGAACTTGTATCCACAATCCTTATCAAACCCAAAACCAGCTTGTCTTAGACCTTCCAACAAGATAAGAAAAAGGTAGAAGCTTTTAGATTGTCACCAAGATCAAAAACAGTTTAAGATTGATTTCATAAAATGGTAAAAGAGGAGAGTTGTTTTTCAACTCTCAAAGTTACAATGAAAATTCTCATAAGAAAAATATTTATACTACTCTACTTTACTTGCTTAAAACCCTAAACACATGGATTTCATAAGGCTTGATGCACACAATGGGCTTGTATCTAAAGATGGTCTAATAGAATTGACATTGAATAAAGAGAGAGACATAACAGAGAGAAAGAGAGAAGGATAGCCATTGAAAACAAAGATAGATAGAGAGAGAGAGACGTGGGTTATTTATGCCGACAACATCGGATACTATCTCGTTTTCGAAGTTTCCATTTTGTTTTTTGGATTATTTGTGTGGCCATTGGGCGTCTAATTATGATTGTAGTATTTTATTTTATCCAATTAATTTTAAAAACAAAATACAATAATTAAATATATTAAATAGAAAATATAACAATATAGTCAATAATAGAATTTAAAATACACAATTCGTACCCAAATCAAAAATTAAAAGTTAACACAACATAGATTAACAACTTCGTAATTTGGTACACCGCTTCCAAATCCACTAAAATTATTAAAATATTGCCCAAATTAAGTTGATGTAGGAGGAGCTTGTTCATTTCGTTGTTGTTCAACCCTTTTCTCTAATTCGTGTTGTTCATTTTGAATATATGTATGAATATTCGGATTTTGTATAGAATTTAAGTTCTGAAATAATTTTTTTTGTTTTCTTCTTTAATATCTTTTAAAGCATAATTTTTACTTTGAATCTATAAATGTTGTTGTCAATGTATAGTTGTCTTATTTAATTGCTCTTAAAGTTGACTATTTCCTTCGTATGTAGTGCTGATAACAACTGATCATAACTTCTTATTTTTCAGTTTGGTTTTTTTTCGTCTCAATTGGTTGTTAAGATGGACTGTCACCAATAGTATTTTCGTTGCCATATATATTCAATAAAGATGAAGACAAACATGTAGATGTTTGTGTAACAAAATCAACGATAAGATTTTTCGACAATGAAGATGTATATTCGAAACCACATGAGTTTGATAAATTTTTTTATCAACGATGTCACCAATTTTTTAGATTTATAAAATTCTTAATAATGTTCCTAACATGATCAAATTTAAAATATTTTGTATATTTGGATCTTCCATTACCATTACTGAGATTTCTCAATTCATTATGACAAATTTGACATTACAATGAAAAATATTATTCGAAGATTCTCATGTTCTCAATTCATTATAACAATATTTGACAATACAATAACAAAATGATTCCAAGATTTTCACATTATTCAATCAATTATTACAATATTGGACAATCAGTGCCGATTCGGAAAAAAATATTTAATTGAGTCATGTTAAGTTTTTATTATAAATCATTAAAAAATGTTATCATGAAACAACATTGAAAAAAAGTTATCATAAGACAACATCAAAAAAAGTTCATCATAAAAATACATGTTAAAGATGTACCCTACATTTACACATATCATGAAAACGTTTTTACCACTATTTCGTTTGAAACGGTCCCTAGTACCTATTTTTGATAAAACAGACAAGACAATTACTTAAAAATTAATCATCGGCATGATTGTATGATGTTGTCTTCACAATGTACATTGCTGAAGCATCTTTCAATGGTTGACATCGCGATGGGTGAAATAAAAAATTTCACGAGTCGATAAATAAAAAAATGTTAAAAGCTTTTTTTTTTGTCTATACCATGAAATAAGCATGAACTCTAAGAGTCTTCAGATGAGTAAATCTATAATTTTATTGCACATTATCAAGGTATATGTCTAGTTGATGATCAAAAGATTCACATTCCACAAAACTAAAGTCATCTTGTATACAAGTCAGCCAATTTCACCACATTTGCCATATCAAATTCACAAAATAAATATATCAAACTTTGTGGTCTGGTGAATATTCCCGACCTCCATAGTCATGTCTGTTACGGTTTCAATCTTGTTATGCTCAGTCGAGCGAACTATTTTGAACTCGTTCACTATCATGTCTTCTTTTTTTTTTCTGTCTACAAGCATGTTGGTTAGCGTTGGTAATCCTCCGAGCAAAAGTTTTAACTGTCTCGTCTAGCATTACTGTAAAAGCCCACCACATTGTTTTTCAACGTGATCTCTAAATAAATAACATCACAATAAAAAAGCTTTATCTTTCTCTACCCTCTACTCCAACCAATTATCATACTTATCAAACCATTTTGGAATATACTACCTCTGAAAATTTCATATTTTTTGTGAAAAAATAGGACATGGGGTTGATAACGTCTTGTAGTCAAATAATAGTCCAATGTTTTTCTTTCATTTGTATGAGCCAGATGCCACGCAAATTATCCAAATCATCATTACATGGTGGTGATTTTCTTTTCAAAAATCGGTCCATTACTTTTGAACTCACCTGAAGAAAAAGAAATCAAGTTATTTGAATTGAATATTCTGTATAAACGAGGAATAATGGAGAAACCATTTATAAAAAATACATAATTTTTAACAGTATATATACATGATTTGAACTCTGTACATATGTATCACCTTAATTTATTATCTAAGCTCAAATTTAAGTAGGAATATTTAAGTTCCTGATAAACATACTACAAGACTAGGACGTTAGAGAAAATTGGCTGATATTGCCTCTATTATCTTCACCAAATACCAACTTTGCTCCTAAAACCAAAGTTGATACTACCTCGTTTGATATTGTATATCCGTTTGTTCCATTAATGGAATCGTTAATGTCAACAATACACTTATTATTAGGTTATTTTATTGCTTACAAGTTATAACTAGATTGGGTCAAATCATTATCTTTTATAATTTGAATAGTTGAGTTTTTTTTTCAGTTTATTTTTATAATTTAAAAAGGATCAAATCATTGGGTTCTTATAATTTGATTTTTTTGAATAATTGAACTTACAAAAACAAATTGTCAAGACATTCACATTTATACCTTTTATATTAATGTATTGAGGTCAAACTTTCAACGTGGCTGTGGTCAAACTTACAAATAGATTGGGTTCAAATTCACAATTGGCTGATGTATATTTAAAAATTTATATATAATTTTTTTTTTAAATTGCATCCTATTGCACTGTCAACAAAATGGTTACTTTTTACTTTTCAGTTTTGGTATCGCTATATTCTTAATTATAAATATCACTATCATTATCTTGCAAATCTTTAATTTCTCAAAAAAAAAAATTGCATCCTATGAATGCAGTAAGCCTTCCACTAGTAGGCGATTCTTTTACGACGTTAGAGTGAGTGCCCTTGACTACTCCTTCTACCTCCATACATGTATGCTCCTCTTCCTACTAATACTCAACTTGCCTCTGCCCCGATTGATAATAAAGTGACAAAGCGAGAATTTAAAATTCTCACGTTTCTTAATCCATTATGACATGATTTGATAAATTTCTCACATTTCTTAATCTATTATAATAACATTAGACAATACAATGACAAAATGATTCCAAAATTCTCACGTTTTTCAATCTATTATAACAAGATTTGACAACACAAAGACACATAAACTTCCAAGATTCTCAAACTTCTAAAACTTCATTTCTATTAATACCACTAAAACTTCATTTTTGTCATCACAAATCCAATAAATATTTATTACTTTCCTCACCCTAAATTTTTTCTCTTGAAATGAATTTAAGATCACAAATTTACCACATTTCATGCTTCATCATCCTCTTTAGATGATGATAAAAATATAAAAATGATCAACAAACTCGACCAAAAAAAAACAAACAATACATTTTGCTATCGCTAAAAGAAATGCGAGAATACAATAACTTGTTAATTAACAAAACACCATGATAGCTCACTTTTGAAAGAAAATATGAAAGTAACAGTTGGAGATACCCTAAGTATGTACACAATCTCTCTTTCTTTCATTCCGCATTCTTTAAACTCAGAGGTAGATTGCATAGCAAGGAGTGCTAAACTCTTTCCATATGATGTTATTCATGTAAATTCTATACCTCCGATTTGGATTTTTGAACTGTTTTAAGTATATTATAACTGTTAACAAAAAAAACAATCTCTTCGTGAATAAAAATCATGTTTCAAACCTATATATAGAGAGCTAAGAATCTACTAGATTTATGAAATCAGTTTGACTGATAACCCACATAAGAATTCCCATACCAAATCTTTGCTAACAAGAGGTAAAAAATATATATACTTTCAAACAAAACATTAATGAAATGGATTAATTGTATCAAACCTAAAACGAGTGCTCACTTTTGACCAAATTTAAGAGTAACGGCTATATGCATATAAGATCTCTGGTTATCTCCTCCATAAGTCCATTGAAGATTTCCCTCTCTATGTCCCTTATAACATCATCTTTCTCGATGAAGGCAAGCATCGAATCATTCCAACCCATGTCCCACATTGAGTTCAAGTTTGGGTCTTTATGGTGAACATCTCTTTCCAACACCTTTGACAAGTAGTCTTCATCAACAAGTGATCCAATGTAGCACTCTCTACCATAGGCTCTCAGCTTCTCGAACTCTTTGCTTAATTTTCTAACAAGATGGTCCAATGAGTTTACTTTAGTGGAACTGATGGGTACCTTCACGAAAGGATGGACACTTAACTCTTGAAACTTCCCTTTTCGTTTCATTAGCTCGTAGCCACAATCAAGGAGTAGATTCTTGTCTTCTTGATAGTAATTTCTCCCACCGGTTGCAGCGTCAGGAAGGACATTGAGAGGAATGTTGAGCTTGAAAAGTGCCTCTGCTGTGTCTAGAAATAGTTGGCTTTTCACAACTATGTTCTTGAGGTTTATTTCAGCTTCGGACAATGTCTTTGTAGTTTCTCGTTTTTGTTGTTCTCTTCGCTTCTCCAACAAGGGTAAACTAGCTTCCACCTCCTCTTTGGTTCCTGAAACAATTGAAACTTATGTGAGATCCTCTTTGGTTTCGGTTCGACTTTTTGGTTTTATAAAAACTGAAAACAATATAAAACCATTTGTAATTCGGTTTGGTTTCGATTATGTTTCACACAAGTTTCAGTTTGATCCGGTTTGGTTTTCGTTTCGGTTTTGGTTTTATTTTAGTTTAAAAAACAAGTTAAAAATAGAAACAAAAAAAATCATTTATTTAATATTATAATTATCTAATATTATAATATTATTCTTATCTAAAACCTTTCTCAAAAAAAAATATATTATAATTATCTAATATGATTATATCTATTTTTAATATATATATAATTAAAAATCTAAAGTTATGAATGAATTTCAGTTTATTCGGTTTGGTTACACATAAACGGTTTTGGTTCGGTTTCGGTTTTTCTGATTTTAAAATAATGAAACCAAACAGTTTGTAAATATTTAAACTACTGTTCTGTTTCGGTTTAACTATTTCGGTTTCGTTCGGTTCGGTTTTTTCAGTTGTGGTTTTTTTTGCCCACCCCTACATTTGCCTATATGTTTCAATATCAGTGAGCATCTGGACTCTAAACTTATCAATACTTGATTAGTAGTGATTTTTAAAGGTGGCAATGAGATTAAACAACAAGAAAAACTGAAAATGCATTTTATGCTTCTTACCTTTATAATCTGTCTTGGATAATCTATCTGAATTTCCATCAGACTTTGATATTGGAGCTTGTTGATCCATCCCATCCGTAAACATAAGCACATGATGCTGCTGCATAATCTGAAACCGATTTAAGAGGCAATATATACCAAAGATATGTGAAGTTACTAAATAATAAGCTTACATTTTCTAATGGAGCTTGACATGGGACTCTCTGGGAGGTAATAAGCAGAATTGAGTCATCTTTGATCTCTCTCTTATGCTCAACATCTGAAACTTTACTATTGATGCATGTCTCTGCTTCTTCTGCTTTCATCTTATTACTGTCATTGTAACTTCTGAGTAACTGATCATGTTTTCCTTCTTCTTCTTTTGCATTAAGTTTCTGATTCTCTGGTTGCTTCATTACTTTGCACAATCCTCCATTTGGATTGGAGATGCCTTGAGTGTTCTTCTTCTCGCGGATCTCGGTTTTATGCACCTGATCTTTTTCCTTTTGTGCTACTTCAACATGAGAAAAGCTTTTCCTCAGAGCTTTAGCTTTCTCTGTGAGTGGTAGTTTTGTTTGAATATCCACTGAACTCAAAGGTTTTGGTGAATGATTCGTCATTACGCCATTTTCTTGCTGCAACTTCGCTTTCTTGATGCTCTTTTCTTCTTCACCACGAAAACTTAGTTTTTTCTCAAAAGTAAGTTTATGCAAAGGCTTTTGTTGGCTCCTTGTGACAACCTTATAATGTTTATTTTCTGTTGGAGATGAATTCTTTCTGATAGCATTTTTTGTCGTCGATTCTCCTTCTTTCTTGTATGAAACCTTGTTTCTTTTTCTGCTCTTCGAATCATCCTTCTCTATATCCTTCTGATGAGACTTGGCATTGTAATTTTTCTCATTCTTTATGGTTTGAGTCTCCTTCTTGATTATTAAATCCAATGATGTTGAGTTCCTTTGTGCCTTCAATTCAAGAAGAGTTTCACTACCTTGCATTACTCTACACTTTGCGAGATTCTCTGTAGATTTCATGGATGCATCATTCTTGTTCTTGGTCTCTTTCTCATCTTCTGGAAACTCTCCTAACCCCATCAACTTCGCAACAACGTTTGGAATCCTTCCCTTCTGAGGTTTCTGTTTGGTATCTTCGCAGCTACTTGTTTGCTTTCTGTGTTTATTCTTCTTATCCTCTGGATATTGAAGCGCCATTACTCTCATCTCGATATCCGCCTTTGCGAATTCTTTGATCTTTCGATGATTTCGATTCGAAGCATCCTCTTCCTCCTCCTCCTCATCATCATCATTTTCTTCAAGAAGCTTGATTCTGTTTTTCCTCTGTTTCTTGGTTATATACTCAGAAGAAGCTTGTTGAATGTCTACAAGCAAACGAAGAGACTGTTCTAAATCAATGGCACCTTCCATGAGTTCTTCCCCGCATTGTATAGAGTACCTTCCTTTACGAAAACTAAGGCCATTGCTACATGCTTTAATGATCTGGTTCAGTTTTTGAGCTCCTTTTGAAATTTCTTTGATATGAACATGAACCATGGGAAGGTGTTGACTACTTGAACAAGGTTGTTGTTGACTGCTTCTTCTTTCATATCCTAAAGATCTCTTTCCTACTTTATGGAGGAAACTAATGATTGAGGCACTTCCTGAAGGATCTGCTCTTGTAGCCTTTCCAGCATTTTCAAGTGCAAAGGCTAATGCTTTCGACAAATCGATTTTCTCCATGGTCCGTCCTTTTCCATAAGGAAGTATCTGATTTGAAGTCTCTGTGCTGCTAGTGAGTGATTTGGCTCCTCCATAGTTGAAATCTTGAAATGTTGTCTAAAACCAAACAAACTATTTAGTTTTAACAAGACAATGGTGTAAGTTAAATTGATTTTTTAACTGTTAGAAAAGAAGCTTCACAGCTTACAGATTTTGATCTGGTTTCTTTGGTTCCCTTAAATCCTCTGTTAGAATATGTATAGTTATCTGCAACCAAAAAAGCCGAAATTAACATTACAGAGATTTATTTTAATTTTTTAAATTGTAATATGGGAACCATTTGTATTGTAGAGGTTAAAAAAATGTATATTACTATTCTATTTTTATGAAATCCTTCTGAGATTAATTCATTTTCAAAGCTAGAAACTAAATGTAGACTAAAATGAAAATTTGGAACAAAATTAGGTATAATATTAAACAAAACTCTGTCAAACTTTGTTTGTGATTTTATTTTTTCATAAAAATTGTTTAGAATCTCTATAAACCTAAGCATGGCTCTGCTACTACATCACATTATGAATCTTTTGACGCCTTAATGAACTTAAATGTTCGATCAAAAACTAATGTGGTTATCTTAAAGTCAAAACATGTTTTCTTGTTTAATTTTGATGTATAAATTGAAGAATCGGCTTCTTCTACATTTAGATCTAACAAATGAAATGTATGCTAATGAATCAATGCTTGTTCAATCTTACCGGTAGATACGTAGTTTTGAGAGATTGAAAGCTGTTCCTTCCTTACACGAAGATCATCCAACAACTTCTGTGCAAAATCTGACCTTTTCATCATTCTCTTCTCTCCACTCGAACTCATGATTCTCAGTTTAGTTAGATCTTCTTTTCACTCTTTTGAGTCCAAAAACAAGAAGACACAAAAGAGAAAGAAGTCTCTTCACATTTGTGTTTGGGTTTTATTTCTAAAGACTCCAAATACTTCTTTGTTTCTTTGTTTTTGTTTGTTGGTTACATTGTTTTCTTGACTCTACTTAATCTTTAGTTGAAATGGTTCTTTCATAGTTTGGTGGGAAAAATTCTGAGTATAGTAGTGATAGCAAAAATCTAATTGATAACAATGGAAGATTCTACAAATTAAATGTATTGTGTATGTTTGATGATTGACGTGAACGTTAGGCCCTTCTGAGTAAAAATGTGCTTGACGTGCGTTTTCTTTTACTTCGATTGTAAGTTAAGCAATGACGAAAGGCCTTTTCTTTTGCGACTTAACCTTCAAGTCTCTTTGACTCTGTTTTTTTTTGTTTTCTGTTTAATATGCTTAGCGTTTGTTGGTGCCTCTGGATTTATAATATGAATTTTTACCAAAAAAAAAAACAAAATTACAATATGAATATATAGAATATTATATAGAAGGAGCTAGAATGATCCGCGCATGTCTATATCCTTATCGGATTCCAAAGGTTTTGGGTATCTGTGAATATTTGTATGCATAGATTTGATTCTTTTTAGAAAATTATTAGTGGATAAATGTCTAAAACTTATTTTCATGCAAAATATGAAAACAAATTATTTTTTTATATATAAAATATCAAATTAGTAAATTCTTTAAAAAAAGACTATCACGAAATTAAATTACAGTTGATTAGTTATATCATATATGACAATGAAAACTTTTACAATAAACCTCATGGTCTTAAAATCTTATGAAAATAAAGAAATCTTATATATACATTATAGTAACAATTTACATGTTTTTATAACATGTATAAAAAAGTGATTGTATTACATACAAGTATATAATTGACATTTAGCATTATATTTTATGCGGTATAAAACGTGTTAAATTGATTACAAGAATGAATATATAGAGTTATATATATATAAAAAAAAATAAATACCTAATTAAATAACAGACTATTTAATTTTTAGAGAAATTGCAAGAACTATCAAGAAGATGTCGAAATTAAGTACTTCAAAATAGCAATGTGCAAGGCATTCTGTTCATACTAAAAAGACGATTATATCCCTACGTACCAAAAATCATAAAAAAAACATAAAATAGATGACTGTGTGTGTATATACCTTAGCCTATATAACGTAGCTCATAATTATTTGTCAGAGCGGTCGAATGATGACTTTCTGATGGATTTTATGTCCAATTTTCTTTTATAACTATTAATGGTAACAAACTGGCAGCTTTGTTACTAGTTAAACAATTAACTCTCATGTTAACATTCTACATAACTAATTCACTCTCATGTTAACATACTCATAATCTCTTTGTCGCAAGTCAATGTGCATCCTATAATATGCCCTGAAATTGAATTTGACTCGGAGGAGGAAGACTGGACGGACGATGAAGACGATCCTAGAGTCAGCAACATGGTTAGATTAATAAAGAGAGGTTTCAAATTATCAAATCAAATGTTTGTTGGTGGATGCAAGATAGTTGAGTTGTGTAAACCATAAAAACATAACATAATGATTATCTGGGTAATTATTGTCAGATAATGATTACGTAGAACCTCTAAAAACAGTAAGACGATAACAATTGAAATAGGTCGATAACTATATATATGCCTTATATCGGTAAAATAGGTATCATATTAATATTATACGTATCTTCAATATATTTTTTTTACACAAAGACAAACTTTTTGTTCTACCTATAAAATCTAAAGAAGCTACCATGATAACAAGAGAGTTTTCCGATAACTAAGTTATAGATCGTAATAACCACGTATGTAGTGTGGTAACAACAACCCAATAACTGATAACAATGTGAGAAATTTGCATTTAGAGACACTTATTCTCAAACTTATTGTGGTTATAGACACTTTTGAAACAAAACACACTTTTGAGAGGTTAGATGTCTATTATACCCCCAATGAAACTAAACCTCGTCTTCCTTTTATCTAACGATCCAAATTTTCTCCCTCTCTCTCTTTTTCATGTTCAATCCTGCATTGGTTTCAGCAAAAAAATTTCAACGATTTGAGTCGCGATTTAAACCCAATCTCACGGCATAGTGACCTTATAACCCCGGTTGTATTCCGCCCATAAGCTCCATGTGTTCTCTGTTGAATTTGGTTGCTATCGATGAGTTTTACGGCTTTTGATTGAGAGTTTGGGCTTCGTGATGATGGATTGCGGAGTTTAGCGAAGAAAAGCTCGAACTCGATTGTGGAGATTTTTTTGATTTGATGTTTAGTGTTTATACAGATAATAGAATGTTCGAAGAGAAATGAGGATCATCGATTACATTTTGGGGAAAAGTATGGACGAGATTTTTTTTGGGGTTTTTGCTTATCTTTTGTTGATTTGGTTAGATTGTTTTGTGATTTTTCTCAAGATTTGGTAGTTTTTATACAAAAATTTGTTTCGAAAACAGATTGTTGTGAGACTAATTTTCTTCATAGAAAAGATTAAGAAATATCTCAACTTTTTAATGTGGCGTGTGTGCGATAATAGACTGACGAAACATATCCATTTGGATATGACCAAATGTGCAGCATCCAACGGATCATAATTTGTTATCCATAACACATCAGTTTGTTGGACAATACAAAATGGTCAAGAATATCAGTTTGCTGTCCATAACACATCATCCATAAAACCGTGTGATTTTGGATGTATTATCGTCGAGATGTTGGTCAAACCGTTGAGTTGCTGTCGGGTTTCAGTTGAGGCGATTGAACTTAGGGTGTTAAATGAACAAGTTTTAACCCATGCCTTCATCTCGCCAAACATTCCAAAAGCTTCGTTCAAACAATCATAATTCACCAATTTTTACTTCCTAATTCAGTCAGAGTCACCCCGAGCTTCACCTCTCGATCTAGTGCAAGAATTTCGCTTTGGACAGAAGGATCAAAGAATCTTCGGCCAATGGGACTTTCACATCGAAGACAATGTTTTATGGGTTCTACGCCGGCGGCGTCGTACGGTTTATGTGGTCGTTAGGGATGATCTCCACACGGTCGTCGTCCACATAATCGTCCGACACCTTAGCAAATGCGATTAATCGCGAATCAAACTAAAAGGAAAGAGAAGACACAGAGGAGAGAGAGGAGAGATGGAAGATGAAGAAGAAAGAGAACGTGATCAAACTAAACTGATTTCTTTTCTAAACTAGAAAATTATTTTTTGAAGGGCACTTTGGTCTTAAAGAAAATACAGCTTGGCAAAAGGAGGCAGAAAGTGTGTCCAAGTAAAAAAGTGTCTATAAAGCAACATATTCTTCAATAAGTGTCTTTGTATGCAAATGACCTTAACAATGTTCGCGTCTGTTGAATAGTTATCGTGTTTTTTACCATGTCACCAAAACCACCATAAGTTGACAGAAACTTCAACTCCATTTTCTAAAATGTTATTGCGGTAACTACATATTTTACATGTTAATGATATATATGTTTCTATAAATAACAAAATATTTGACAGCTTATACCTATTTATCGCGTTAACGATGTTCACATACAAATTACAAAGTTACCGTGTTAATTATATATATGGTTTCAATATATATTCCAGTAGCATTTGCACTTGTAAATAACTACCTTATTCAATCGGGTAAGTTCTGAGTTACATGCGTTAACAAGTTACAATGGTTAACAAGATTACCGTGCATACGAATTGCGAACTCATGGTATGTAACCAATAAAATTGCTAAAACTATGCACCATTTAAATGGTTTTAGTCTCTACGTTTACTAATCTCTACGAGCCCGATGAGATTTAAGACATAGGGATAATTGTGAGTTACACGCAATAACAAGTTAGTTAACTAATGCAATTATCACATTCTCTAAGATTGTGACTAACATTACGGCATCAACTCATATCTTTCAAATAGCGCGCATTAAATGCTCGCAGCAAAATGTGTGTAGCTACGTCTACTTCTTCATAGAGGCATTTTTGGCAACATATGTATTTTGCATGAGAGATAATTAATTTCTACATTAGTGATATCACTTTCCTAATTTTTCAATCTTCTATGTATATACAGTAAATTCACTATACTAAATTAAATTATTATAACAACATACAAACATAAACATATAGATTTACGTATAGTTCTCTATTCAAAAAAAAGAAAAGATTTCTTTAGACAAATTTCTCTGCTTTTTTTTTTTTAATTTATATAAATAAAGGAAATTGGAACTATAACTTCTTACAAGTAAGTAAGCACATAGCATATAGAGAAAATTGAGAAAATTAAACGTAAAGCTTATGGTCCTAAAAGGAGAATTAGTCAAGCTAATCAATCTTGGTTATGGTTTCTTCGTTCGGTATGGTCGTTATTGAAGCACTGACCAAATTGTTAGCGTGTGATATATGGCAGATTTAAAAATTGTTAAGAGTTAAGAAAAAAGGGATTATATTTTTTTTTGTTAATTATAATCGTAATTTGTTAAGAAGACTTTTCAACTCTCTTGAGACCATAAGTTGTGTTTCTTTCTTCTTACTAATCTAACAAAACACAGAGCAGAGGAAAAGAAAAAGCCATGTTCTTGAAACTGATCACCATCTTCTTCTTCAACCTCTTCTTTCAATCTCTAAAATCTTCTTCCCAAATTCTCAACTTCACTTACAATGGCTTTCGTCCACTTAATAACATATCCTTCCAAGGGATCACCACCGTCACACCCACCGGTCTGTTGAGGCTAACCAACACAACCGTTCAGAAAACCGGTCACGCCTTCTATACCAAACCAATCCAGTTCAAGGCTTCTCAAAACGGCAAGGTTTCGTCCTTCTCCACAACCTTCGTCTTCGCTATTCACCCTCATATCCCTATACTTAGTGGCCACGGCATCGCCTTTGTCGTAGCCCCTAAAGCAAGCCTCCCTTACGCAACACCAAGCCAATACATGGGTCTTTTCAACATCACAAGCAATGGTAATGATGCAAACCATGTCTTCGCTGTCGAACTGGATACGATCCGGAGTACTGAGTTCAATGATACCAACGATAACCATGTCGGAATCGATATCAATAGTTTGACATCGGTGCAAAGCTCACCGGCTGGGTGGTGGGACAAGAAAGGCCAGTTCAAGAACCTTACTTTGATCAGTCGTAAGCCGATGCAGGTTTGGGTCGATTATGATGGTCATACGCATCAAATCGACAAGAAGATGGCTCCTTTCAACGAGGAAAAGCCTAAGAAGCAGCTTGTTTCCATTGTCAGAGATCTTTCTTCGGTTTTTCTCCAAGACATGTTTGTGGGTTTCTCGTCTGCGACCGGTTCTCTTCAGTCGGAACATTATGTTCTTGGTTGGAGTTTTGCGGTGAACCGCGAGGCTCCACTATTGGATTTATCGAAACTCCCGAAGCTTCCTCGGTTCATTCCTAAGAGAGTCTCGGATCTTGTCAAGTTTGGGATCCCGTTGATTTCCTTGTTTTTGATTTTCTCATTGATCTTCCTTGTATGCTTCATAGTGAGGAGGAGGAGAAAGTTCGCGGAGGAGTTTGACGAATGGGAAACAGAGTTTGGGAAGAATAGATTAAGGTTCAAGGAATTGTACTATGCGACCAAAGGGTTCAAGGAGAAGGATCTTCTCGGATCCGGCGGGTTTGGGAGGGTTTACAAAGGTGTGATGCCTGGGACATCATAATATGGGCCTATGACAATGGCTGATAAAATGATGGGCCTGGTGGAAAATCATGACGAATTGACGAGCTCGACTTGGTCAAAGAAGGTGGAGAAAATCTAGGGAGAAGGTGGAAAAAATCTAGGAGGATCTTCACCACATCTCTAATATCTAGGAGCAATTTAGGTCGTTGGAGAGGCCTATTTAAGCAAGAGGAGGGAGAGGAATATTTCGGCCACTTTTACACAGTTTCTTTGAGAGAAAACACCAAAAACACTTGTAATCTCTTAAGAGAGACTCCCTGTATTTTTATTATCATCATCAATACAAAACCAATTCGTCGATTCTATCTCTTCTTTATTTCGATTAGCTCATAGACGAAGATCTAGCCCATTTGCTATTCTCCATTCATAATACAAAACAAAAGTGCGGATCTTGCATCCACAAGAGGCGAGCTTCTTCTGGTGTACGATTACATGCCCAACGGAAGCTTACACAAGTACTTGTACAACGCTCCAAAGGTAACACTCGATTGGAAACAGAGGTTTAAGGTCATTTTAGGCGTTGCCTCTGGCTTATTCTACCTCCACGAGGAATGGGAACAAGTGGTGATTCACAGAGACGTCAAAGCCAGCAACGTCTTGTTAGACGGAGAGCTCAACGGGAGACTCGGAGATTTTGGTTTGGCTCGGTTGTATGATCACGGGACGGATCCTCAGACCACGCACGCCATTGGGACATTAGGATACTTAGCCCCTGAACACACCCGGACAGGACGTGCCACGACCGCTACCAATGTTTTTGCGTTTGGGGCGTTTTTACTAGAAGTCGTGTGCGGTAGACGTCCTATCGAAATCCAACACGAGAGCGACGAAACGTTCTTGCTCGTGGATTGGGTTTTCGGGCTATGGAACATGGGAAACATCTTGGATGCTAAAGATCCGAATATGGGTTCCGAGTATGACCAAAACGAGGTCAAAATGGCTTTGAAGCTAGGCCTTTTGTGCTCTCACTCCAACCCAAGGGCTAGACCAAGTATGAGACAAGTGCTACATTATCTAAGAGGAGAAGTAAAGCTACCAGATTTGACTCCGTTGGACTTGTCCGGGAATGGTATGATGTTAGGGGTCCAAGACGGATTTAGTGAATTAGGAATGTCGTATTCTTCCTCTGTCTTTAAAGGGTTTACCGGTGGAACTTCCATCGCCGATTCTCTACTTTCCGGCGGGAGGTGAATGTTTTGAATGTTAGAACGTTTTTGTGTGTTTTTCATTTCATGTTTAGAGACTCTCCGGACGATATGGTACCATGTAAACAATTATGTTAGTGTATGTTAAGGTAATATAATCAAAATTTTTTATCTAAAGAATATTATAGCCAAGGTTTTAGATTTTTGGGATTCTATACATGCACATGGAGTTAGAAGAAAGCTATGCAACTTCTGGAGATTTAATCTTAAGAGTTAAAACATCAGATAATACACCAAACATAAAACTAAATTTAAGTGTTATTTCCCATTCCAAAAATTTCAAGGATTTTTTACACCTTGAGAGTAAAGGAAATATCCACTTCCAAAACATTGTTAACATACCAAATTACTTTCATAAGTTAAGAGAACACAATTAGCCTAGAATTAGCAGCTTACATACACAACACAAAAGGGTAAACTTCTTCTAACTCCAGTCATTTTCCAAAATCCTAACATGATTCACCTCATATCTTTGGGCTTTCTCCAGAACTGTTAACTCTTGTAATGTAAACCTAAGAGATTAACAAGAAAGATAAATCATCAGTTTCAAGCATTTCTTGCCCAAGTTGGTGTTTTTAGGTAATAACTTAACGCGGTTTACAACAAACCTTGAAAGCGGAAGGACGAACTAGCTGGAAAACAAGTGCATCCCCATATGCTAGATTGTGAGCAACCGCGAAACCCATCCATCCACCACTAAGTCCAGTCTTTCTCCCTAAGTACACGGTCTCAAACTCCTTTCCTTCTTCATCTATCAAAGTTATGACACCATCTTGCTTCCGGAGCTGAGATCTGCAGAAATGAACTGGAAGGCCCTGATTGTGTAACAAAAGAATGGATTTTTTGTTTGGGGGTTAGATTAAGACATTCACATGTACATGTATAAGATTCAATTCTAAAAGAAACTAAACCATTGAAGAGACTTGATTAACCAGAGATGTCTCTAACTCTCGACCAATGCCCAAACCAAGACCCTAGACAAATCAAGAATGGCCCCAAACACTTTCTCTTAAGTCTTCTTTAACTAACGAACGTAAAACTTGTTGCTGAGCTCGCAAAGCTACAATTTCTGCACCACCCTTAAGCTAGTTTCATGGTTCTTGAAGGTTGTTCGTCTCAAACTCTTCGATTTAAAAGGAGATTCAGTAAAAGCGATGGACTTTAAACAAACAGAACAGAAATTAAGCAATATAACAAAAGAATGGATTTTTTTTGGGGTTAGATTATAACATTCATATGTACTTGTATAAGATTCAATTCTAAAAGAAACTAAACCATAAAAGAGACTTGATTAGCCAGAGAAGTCTCTAACTCTCGACCATTGCCCAAACCAAGACCGTAGACAAATCAAGAATGGCCCCAAACACATTCTGATCTTAACTCTTCTTTAACTAACGAACAAAATATTGTTGCTGAACTAGCAAAGCTACAATTTCCCGCACCACCCTTGAGCTAGTTTCATTGTTCTTGAAGGTTTTTAATCTCAAAACTCTTCGATTTTAAAAGGAGATCCAGTAAAAGCGATGGACTTTAAACAAACAGAACAGAAACAAAGATTTTGTGTGTATCAAAGTTGTTTTACCAGCCAGAAGCCACCAGAAACATGTGATTGAAGCATAGATTTTACAAAACTCGGGAAGCTATTCCCCAAATCAGCCTGCAATTTCTCAGCTCTTGAAAGGGCATCTTCTCTGATTTCTTCAGAAACATAAACTCGATTCGATATGTCTCTCCCCTTGCACACCCTAAACGAATCAAAACAAGACCCAAAAAAGAGTAAAGTTTCTATCTTGTAATTTTCAAAGAGATTAAAGAGAAGATCTTTAGGAAATTTCACCTTCTGGGTATCTGAACTCGTTGAACAACAACCTGTTTTGGTTTAAAACAAAAATCAAAAACCCAAATTTCATAATGAGCTATAACCCTAGAAAAATTAGGAGAAAAAACAGAGAATCAAGAGACTTGCTTCTTTGTAAACAGGAGAAGAAGAAGCATTAGCATTTGAGAGACGGCTAGATCGACGAACAATCACGAGCTGCTTCTCTGTTTTCCTGAGAATAGATTTCTTCCTCTGCCAACAACACAAATGATTCAATCGATCGCTCATTGTACGGATTTAGAAAAGAGAAGAGAAAAGGATCAAAAACCGGTGAAGTTTTAACAGAGGTTGAATGAAGATTTTGACAGAGTTTTGGGAGATTCAGAGCTTCCATTCGTTTCTTGTTCTCTTCGACTCTTCTCAGACGAAATTCTTCGTAAGGAGATTGTTTAGAGACAACCATTTTTTTCTTTTTAGTTTCCTCAGAAGCCAAAACTCAGATTTTTTGTTTTGTTTTGTTTTCCTCTTCTGTTTATGAAGAAAACCCTAGCCGACCGTTCGGAGCTTAAGAATTTGAATTTAAAAGTTGAAAGTTAAAAGTCAAAGTTTAGTTGAACCGGACCAAAGCTCGGACTCATGTCTCGAATTACACATCAATTTAATTTTGGTCCAATCCGGTTTGGAAGATTTTTTTTATTTGGTTCAGTTTTGTGTTCAAAGAATCACAGTATAAATAAATAATTATTTTTAAAAAGTTAAATGTGCCGAAAAAAACAATTTAAATATTTTTATAGGAAAAAAATTATATTCATTATAATTTTATTAAAATTATATAATGGAAAGTTTCTATTTATTTGTTTGATTATATTAGGTATGGCCAAAATCAAACCGTAACCGTATTTCGGACCGTAACTGTACCGTTTTTAAACCGTAACCAGACCGTAATCGAATAAAACGGTTAAATTTTTTAACCGTAACCGTAACAACATATTAATTATGGTTAAAAAAATTGTTAACCGTAACCGTTATTTAACCGTAATCGTATCAAAACCGTCGGTTAATCGCAAGGTTAAAACTTTAAAATTTTAACCGTAACCGTTTTCAAAATAAAAC